>CAKOGF010000358.1:0-11282 GCA_933228935.1 Pemphredon lugubris
GACTATCGACTATCGACTATCGACTATCGACTATCGACTATCGACTATCGACTATCGACTATCGACTATCGACTATCGACTATCGACTATCGACTATCGACTATCGACTATCGACTATCGACTATCGACTATCGACTATCGACTATCGACTATCGACTATCGACTATCGACTATCGACTATCGACTATCGACTATCGACTATCGACTATCGACTATCGACTATCGACTATCGACTATCGACTATCGACTATCGACTATCGACTATCGACTATCGACTATCGACTATCGACTATCGACTATCGACTATCGACTATCGACTATCGACTATCGACTATCGACTATCGACTATCGACTATCGACTATCGACTATCGACTATCGACTATCGACTATCGACTATCGACTATCGACTATCGACTATCGACTATCGACTATCGACTATCGACTATCGACTATCGACTATCGACTATCGACTATCGACTATCGACTATCGACTATCGACTATCGACTATCGACTATCGACTATCGACTATCGACTATCGACTATCGACTATCGACTATCGACTATCGACTATCGACTATCGACTATCGACTATCGACTATCGACTATCGACTATCGACTATCGACTATCGACTATCGACTATCGACTATCGACTATCGACTATCGACTATCGACTATCGACTATCGACTATCGACTATCGACTATCGACTATCGACTATCGACTATCGACTATCGACTATCGACTATCGACTATCGACTATCGACTATCGACTATCGACTATCGACTATCGACTATCGACTATCGACTATCGACTATCGACTATCGACTATCGACTATCGACTATCGACTATCGACTATCGACTATCGACTATCGACTATCGACTATCGACTATCGACTATCGACTATCGACTATCGACTATCGACTATCGACTATCGACTATCGACTATCGACTATCGACTATCGACTATCGACTATCGACTATCGACTATCGACTATCGACTATCGACTATCGACTATCGACTATCGACTATCGACTATCGACTATCGACTCGACTATCGACTCGACTATCGACTCGACTATCGACTCGACTATCGACTCGACTATCGACTCGTCTATCGATTCGAATATCGACTCGACTATCGACTCGACTCGACTATCGACTCGACTCGACTATCGACTCGACTATCGACTCGACTATCGACTCGACTCGACTATCGACTCGACTATCCACTCGACTCGACTATCGACTCGACTCGACTATCGACTCGACTATCGACTATCGACTATCGACTATCGACTATCGACTATCGACTATCGACTATCGACTATCGACTATCGACTATCGACTATCGACTATCGACTATCGACTATCGACTATCGACTATCGACTATCGACTATCGACTATCGACTATCGACTATCGACTATCGACTATCGACTATCGACTATCGACTATCGACTATCGACTATCGACTATCGACTATCGACTATCGACTATCGACTATCGACTATCGACTATCGACTATCGACTATCGACTATCGACTATCGACTATCGACTATCGACTATCGACTATCGACTATCGACTATCGACTATCGACTATCGACTATCGACTATCGACTATCGACTATCGACTATCGACTATCGACTATCGACTATCGACTATCGACTATCGACTATCGACTATCGACTATCGACTATCGACTATCGACTATCGACTATCGACTATCGACTATCGACTATCGACTATCGACTATCGACTATCGACTATCGACTATCGACTATCGACTATCGACTATCGACTATCGACTATCGACTATCGACTATCGACTATCGACTATCGACTATCGACTATCGACTATCGACTATCGACTATCGACTATCGACTATCGACTATCGACTATCGACTATCGACTATCGACTATCGACTATCGACTATCGACTATCGACTATCGACTATCGACTATCGACTATCGACTCGACTATCGACTCGACTCGACTATCGACTCGACTCGACTCGACTATCGACTCGACTATCGACTCGACTATCGACTCGACTATCGACTCGACTATCGACTCGACTATCGACTCGACTATCGACTCGACTATCGACTCGACTATCGACTCGACTATCGACTCGACTATCGACTCGACTATCGACTCGACTATCGACTCGACTATCGACTCGACTATCGACTCGACTATCGACTCGACTATCGACTCGACTATCGACTCGACTATCGATTCGACTATCGACTATCGACTCGACTATCGACTCGACTATCGACTCGACTATCGACTCGACTCGACTATCGACTCGACTATCGACTCGACTCGACTATCGACTCGACTATCGACTCGACTATCGACTATCGACTATCGACTATCGACTATCGACTATCGACTATCGACTATCGACTATCGACTATCGACTATCGACTATCGACTATCGACTATCGACTATCGACTATCGACTATCGACTATCGACTATCGACTATCGACTATCGACTATCGACTATCGACTATCGACTATCGACTATCGACTATCGACTATCGACTATCGACTATCGACTATCGACTCGACTATCGACTCGACTATCGACTCGACTATCGACTCGACTATCGACTCGACTATCGATTCGACTATCGACTATCGACTCGACTATCGACTCGACTCGACTATCGACTCGACTCGACTATCGACTCGACTATCGACTCGACTATCGACTCGACTCGACTATCGACTCGACTATCCACTCGACTCGACTATCGACTCGACTCGACTATCGGCTCGACTATCGACTCGACTATCGACTATCGACTATCGACTATCGACTATGGACTATCGACTATCGACTATCGACTATCGACTATCGACTATCGACTATCGACTATCGACTATCGACTATCGACTATCGACTATCGACTATCGACTATCGACTATCGACTATCGACTATCGACTATCGACTATCGACTATCGACTATCGACTATCGACTATCGACTATCGACTATCGACTATCGACTATCGACTATCGACTATCGACTATCGACTATCGACTATCGACTATCGACTATCGACTATCGACTATCGACTATCGACTATCGACTATCGACTATCGACTATCGACTATCGACTATCGACTATCGACTATCGACTATCGACTATCGACTATCGACTATCGACTATCGACTATCGACTATCGACTATCGACTATCGACTATCGACTATCGACTATCGACTATCGACTATCGACTATCGACTATCGACTATCGACTATCGACTATCGACTATCGACTATCGACTATCGACTATCGACTATCGACTATCGACTATCGACTATCGACTATCGACTATCGACTATCGACTATCGACTATCGACTATCGACTATCGACTATCGACTATCGACTATCGACTATCGACTCGACTATCGACTCGACTATCGACTCGACTATCGACTCGACTCGACTATCGACTCGACTATCGACTCGACTCGACTATCGACTCGACTCGACTATCGACTCGACTATCGACTATCGACTATCGACTATCGACTATCGACTATCGACTATCGACTATCGACTATCGACTATCGACTATCGACTATCGACTATCGACTATCGACTATCGACTATCGACTATCGACTATCGACTACCGACTATCGACTATCGACTATCGACTCGACTATCGACTCGACTCGACTATCGACTCGACTCGACTATCGACTCGACTATCGACTCGACTATCGACTCGACTATCGACTCAACTATCGACTCGACTATCGACTCGACTATCGATTCGACTATCGACTATCGACTCGACTATCGACTCGACTATCGACTCGACTATCGACTCGACTATCGACTCGACTATCGACTCGACTCGACTATCGACTCGACTATCGACTCGACTCGACTATCGACTCGACTCGACTATCGACTCGACTCGACTATAGACTCGACTATCGACTCGACTATCGACTCGACTCGACTATCGACTCGACTCGACTCGACTATCGACTCGACTATCGACTCGACTATCGACTCGACTATCGACTCGACTATCGACTCGACTATCGACTCGACTATCGACTCGACTATCGACTCGACTATCGACTCGACTATCGACTCGACTATCGACTCGACTATCGACTCGACTATCGACTCGACTATCGACTCGACTATCGACTCGACTATCGACTCGACTATCGACTCGACTATCGATTCGACTATCGACTATCGACTCGACTATCGACTCGACTATCGACTCGACTATCGACTCGACTCGACTATCGACTCGACTATCGACTCGACTCGACTATCGACTCGACTCGACTATCGACTCGACTATCGACTCGACTCGACTATCGACTCGACTATCGACTCGACTATCGACTCGACTCTACTATCGACTCGACTATCGACTCGACTCGACTCGACTATCGACTCGACTCGACTATCGACTCGACTCGACTATCGACTCGACTATCGACTCGACTATCGACTCGACTCCACTATCGACTCGACTATCGACTCGACTCGACTATCGACTCGACTCGACTATCGACTCGACTATCGACTCGACTATCGACTCGACTCGACTATCGACTCGACTATCGACTCGACTATCGACTCGACTATCGACTCGACTCGACTATCGACTCGACTCGACTATCGACTCGACTCGACTATCGACTCGACTCGACTATCGACTCGACTCGACTATCGACTCGACTATCGACTCGACTCGACTATCGACTCTACTATCGACTCTACTCGACTATCGACTCGACTCGACTATCGACTCGACTATCGACTCGACTATCGACTCGACTCGACTATCGACTCGACTCGACTATCGACTCGACTCGACTATCGACTCGACTCGACTATCGACTCGACTATCGACTCGACTATCGACTCGACTATCGACTCGACTATCGACTCGACTATCGACTCGACTATCGACTCGACTATCGACTCGACTATCGACTCGACTATCGACTCGACTATCGACTCGACTATCGATTCGACTATCGACTATCGACTCGACTATCGACTCGACTATCGACTATCCACTATCGACTATCCACTATCGACTATCGACTATCGACTATCGACTATCGACTATCGACTATCGACTATCGACTATCGACTATCGACTATCGACTATCGACTATCGACTATCGACTATCGACTATCGACTATCGACTATCGACTATCGACTATCGACTATCGACTATCGACTATCGACTATCGACTATCGACTATCGACTATCGACTATCGACTATCGACTATCGACTATCGACTATCGACTATCGACTATCGACTATCGACTATCGACTATCGACTATCGACTATCGACTATCGACTATCGACTATCGACTATCGACTATCGACTATCGACTATCGACTATCGACTATCGACTCGACTATCGACTCGACTATCGACTCGACTATCGACTCGACTATCCACTCGACTATCGACGCGACGATCGATTCGACTATCGACTATCGACTCGACTATCGACTCGACTCGACTATCGACTCGACTCGACTATCGACTCGACTATCGACTCGACTATCGACTCGACTATCGACTCGACTCGACTATCGACTCGACTATCCACTCGACTCGACTATCGACTCGACTCGACTATCGGCTCGACTATCGACTCGACTATCGACTATCGACTATCGACTATCGACTATCGACTATCGACTATCGACTATCGACTATCGACTATCGACTATCGACTATCGACTATCGACTATCGACTATCGACTATCGACTATCGACTATCGACTATCGACTATCGACTATCGACTATCGACTATCGACTATCGACTATCGACTATCGACTATCGACTATCGACTATCGACTATCGACTATCGACTATCGACTATCGACTATCGACTATCGACTATCGACTATCGACTATCGACTATCGACTATCGACTATCGACTATCGACTATCGACTATCGACTATCGACTATCGACTATCGACTATCGACTATCGACTATCGACTATCGACTATCGACTATCGACTATCGACTATCGACTATCGACTATCGACTATCGACTATCGACTATCGACTATCGACTATCGACTATCGACTATCGACTATCGACTATCGACTATCGACTATCGACTATCGACTATCGACTATCGACTATCGACTATCGACTATCGACTATCGACTATCGACTATCGACTATCGACTATCGACTATCGACTATCGACTATCGACTATCGACTATCGACTATCGACTATCGACTATCGACTATCGACTATCGACTATCGACTATCGACTATCGACTATCGACTATCGACTATCGACTATCGACTATCGACTATCGACTATCGACTATCGACTATCGACTATCGACTATCGACTATCGACTATCGACTATCGACTATCGACTATCGACTATCGACTATCGACTATCGACTATCGACTATCGACTATCGACTATCGACTATCGACTATCGACTATCGACTATCGACTATCGACTATCGACTATCGACTATCGACTATCGACTATCGACTATCGACTATCGACTATCGACTATCGACTATCGACTATCGACTATCGACTATCGACTATCGACTATCGACTATCGACTATCGACTATCGACTATCGACTATCGACTATCGACTATCGACTCGACTATCGACTCGACTATCGACTCGACTATCGACTCGACTCGACTATCGACTCGACTATCGACTCGACTCGACTATCGACTCGACTCGACTATCGACTCGACTATCGACTATCGACTATCGACTATCGACTATCGACTATCGACTATCGACTATCGACTATCGACTATCGACTATCGACTATCGACTATCGACTATCGACTATCGACTATCGACTATCGACTATCGACTATCGACTATCGACTATCGACTATCGACTCGACTATCGACTATCGACTCGACTATCGACTCGACTCGACTATCGACTCGACTCGACTATCGACTCGACTATCGACTCGACTATCGACTCGACTATCGACTCAACTATCGACTCGACTATCGACTCGACTATCGATTCGACTATCGACTATCGACTCGACTATCGACTCGACTATCGACTCGACTATCGACTCGACTCGACTATCGACTCGACTATCGACTCGACACGACTATCGACTCGACTCGACTATCGACTCGACTCGACTATAGACTCGACTATCGACTCGACTATCGACTCGACTCGACTATCGACTCGACTCGACTCGACTATCGACTCGACTATCGACTCGACTATCGACTCGACTATCGACTCGACTATCGACTCGACTATCGACTCGACTCGACTATCGACTCGACTCGACTATCGACTCGACTCGACTATCGACTCGACTATCGACTCGACTCGACTATCGACTCGACTATCGACTCTACTCGACTATCGACTCGACTCGACTATCGACTCGACTATCGACTCGACTATCGACTCGACTCGACTATCGACTCGACTCGACTATCGACTCGACTCGACTATCGACTCGACTATCGACTCGACTATCGACTCGACTATCGACTCGACTATCGACTCGACTATCGACTCGACTATCGACTCGACTATCGACTCGACTATCGACTCGACTATCGACTCGACTATCGACTCGACTATCGACTCGACTATCGATTCGACTATCGACTATCGACTCGACTATCGACTCGACTATCGACTATCCACTATCGACTATCGACTATCGACTATCGACTATCGACTATCGACTATCGACTATCGACTATCGACTATCGACTATCGACTATCGACTATCGACTATCGACTATCGACTATCGACTATCGACTATCGACTATCGACTATCGACTATCGACTATCGACTATCGACTATCGACTATCGACTATCGACTATCGACTATCGACTATCGACTATCGACTATCGACTATCGACTATCGACTATCGACTATCGACTATCGACTATCGACTATCGACTATCGACTATCGACTATCGACTATCGACTATCGACTATCGACTATCGACTATCGACTATCGACTATCGACTATCGACTATCGACTATCGACTATCGACTATCGACTATCGACTATCGACTATCGACTATCGACTAAAGACTATCGACTATCGACTATCGACTATCGACTATCGACTATCGACTATCGACTATCGACTATCGACTATCGACTATCGACTATCGACTATCGACTATCGACTATCGACTATCGACTATCGACTATCGACTATCGACTCGACTATCGACTCGACTATCGACTCGACTATCGACTCGACTATCGACTCGACTATCGATTCGACTATCGACTATCGACTCGACTATCGACTCGACTATCGACTCGACTATCGACTCGACTCGACTATCGACTCGACTATCGACTCGACTCGACTATCGACTCGACTATCGACTCGACTATCGACTCGACTATCGACTCGACTATCGACTCGACTCGACTATCGACTCGACTATCGACTCGACTCGACTATCGACTCGACTATCGACTCGACTATCGACTCGACTATCGACTCGACTATCGACTCGACTATCGACTCGACTATCGACTCGACTATCGACTCGACTATCGACTCGACTATCGACTCGACTATCGATTCGACTATCGACTATCGACTCGACTATCGACTCGACTCGACTATCGACTCGACTCGACTATCGACTCGACTATCGACTCGACTATCGACTCGACTCGACTATCGACTCGACTATCCACTCGACTCGACTATCCACTCGACTCGACTATCGACTCGACTCGACTATCGACTCGACTATCGACTCGACTATCGACTCGACTATCGACTATCGACTATCGACTATCGATTATCGACTATCGACTATCGACTATCGACTATCGACTATCGACTATCGACTATCGACTATCGACTATCGACTATCGACTATCGACTATCGACTATCGACTATCGACTATCGACTATCGACTATCGACTATCGACTATCGACTGTCGACTATCGACTATCGACTATCGACTATCGACTATCGACTATCGACTATCGACTATCGACTATCGACTATCGACTATCGACTATCGACTATCGACTATCGACTATCGACTATCGACTATCGACTATCGACTATCGACTATCGACTATCGACTATCGACTATCGACTATCGACTATCGACTATCGACTATCGACTATCGACTATCGACTATCGACTATCGACTATCGACTATCGACTATCGACTATCGACTATCGACTATCGACTATCGACTATCGACTATCGACTATCGACTATCGACTATCGACTATCGACTATCGACTATCGACTATCGACTATCGACTATCGACTATCGACTATCGACTATCGACTATCGACTATCGACTATCGACTATCGACTATCGACTATCGACTATCGACTATCGACTATCGACTATCGACTATCGACTATCGACTATCGACTATCGACTATCGACTATCGACTATCGACTATCGACTATCGACTATCGACTATCGACTATCGACTCGACTATCGACTCGACTATCGACTCGACTATCGACTCGACTATCGACTCGACTATCGACTCGACTATCGACTATCGACTATCGACTATCGACTATCGACTATCGACTATCGACTATCGACTATCGACTATCGACTATCGACTATCGACTATCGACTATCGACTATCGACTATCGACTATCGACTATCGACTATCGACTATCGACTATCGACTATCGACTATCGACTATCGACTATCGACTATCGACTATCGACTATCGACTATCGACTATCGACTATCGACTATCGACTATCGACTATCGACTATCGACTATCGACTATCGACTATCGACTATCGACTATCGACTATCGACTATCGACTATCGACTATCGACTATCGACTATCGACTATCGACTATCGACTATCGACTATCGACTATCGACTATCGACTATCGACTATCGACTATCGACTATCGACTATCGACTATCGACTATCGACTATCGACTATCGACTATCGACTATCGACTATCGACTATCGACTATCGACTATCGACTATCGACTATCGACTATCGACTATCGACTATCGACTATCGACTATCGACTATCGACTATCGACTATCGACTATCGACTATCGACTATCGACTATCGACTATCGACTATCGACTATCGACTATCGACTATCGACTATCGACTATCGACTATCGACTATCGACTATCGACTATCGACTATCGACTATCGACTATCGACTATCGACTATCGACTATCGACTATCGACTATCGACTATCGACTATCGACTATCGACTATCGACTATCGACTATCGACTATCGACTATCGACTATCGACTATCGACTATCGACTATCGACTATCGACTATCGACTATCGACTATCGACTATCGACTATCGACTATCGACTATCGACTATCGACTATCGACTATCGACTATCGACTATCGACTATCGACTATCGACTATCGACTATCGACTATCGACTATCGACTATCGACTATCGACTATCGACTATCGACTATCGACTATCGACTATCGACTATCGACTATCGACTATCGACTATCGACTATCGACTATCGACTATCGACTATCGACTATCGACTATCGACTATCGACTATCGACTATCGACTATCGACTATCGACTATCGACTATCGACTATCGACTATCGACTATCGACTATCGACTATCGACTATCGACTATCGACTATCGACTATCGACTATCGACTATCGACTATCGACTATCGACTATCGACTATCGACTATCGACTATCGACTATCGACTATCGACTATCGACTATCGACTATCGACTATCGACTATCGACTATCGACTATCGACTATCGACTATCGACTATCGACTATCGACTATCGACTATCGACTATCGACTATCGACTATCGACTATCGACTATCGACTATCGACTATCGACTATCGACTATCGACTATCGACTATCGACTATCGACTATCGACTATCGACTATCGACTATCGACTATCGACTATCGACTATCGACTATCGACTATCGACTATCGACTATCGACTATCGACTATCGACTATCGACTATCGACTATCGACTATCGACTATCGACTATCGACTATCGACTATCGACTATCGACTATCGACTATCGACTATCGACTATCGACTATCGACTATCGACTATCGACTATCGACTATCGACTATCGACTATCGACTATCGACTATCGACTATCGACTATCGACTATCGACTATCGACTATCGACTATCGACTA
>CAKOGF010000359.1:0-11270 GCA_933228935.1 Pemphredon lugubris
GGGCATTCATTGGCTGATTCCTTGGGAAAAATGGTTTCTTCCTTCTGTTCTTGAGTCAAATTCTTGAGGGCAGTCTCATGGTCTGTAGAGACCCCAGGGTTGGGTCTCCAAAGGGTCACAGGGGAGGACTTCAGAACTATCAGACTGTTAGTGAATGTCTTGCCATCTCTTTTGGGTGGCTTAATTGGATCCTTTTTGGGCATCAAGGTTGGCGGCTCTTCATCAGTACATCCAGATTTAGACATTAAAGGGATTGTTATTCAACAAGATTTGATCTTATTATTGCATGGGTGGTCTGGCATCTGGTGGTCTAAGCTATCAGAAATTGGGAGGGCTGGTGTCTGTTTTTCTGATTTATTGGGGCACAGGCAGTCTGGCATCTGGTTGTCTAAGCTATCAGAGCATGGGCAGACTGGCGTCTGTTTGTCTAAGCTATCAGAGCACAGGCAGTCTGGTGAATTGTCATTCCTGATACTTATGAGAGAGAGAGATTTAATATGATGAGACTAAAGAGCTACTCAGTGGATCTCAGAGGCAGAAAAATGTCGATAGAAAACCTAATGTGTCCTATAATACTGACTGTGTAATGTTCAATGTTGGAAATTATCATAAGGGTAACATATTTTGGGGCTGTTTCACAGCCAATACCAAGGCGGAGATCCAATCAATTAGTGAACTATAGACATATATGTCTATAGAAAGTTCTTAATTAGAATCTCTGTCCATTTATGAGCCTGTTGGAAAGTCCAGCCAATAATATATTTATACAAGATAGTATCACTGTCCACAAAGCCAAAGAAGTTAACGAGTGCTTATACTCCAAACATATTGTATGTTTGGATTGGCCTCCTCAAAGCCCTGAATTGATTCTTATTGAGCATCTTTGGGAGTTTGTTAAATTAAATTTTCCAGAAGGCTACAAAAATTCATGTATATCAAATTTGAAGTGGCAAAATCAGTAGGCTACACTATCTCAAAAACAGCATCTCAAATTATGCCATCCCAAATTATTTTTGAGATGACATTTTTTGCGTTTGGTATTTCAAAAGCCAAAAAAATAAAAAATAAACTATAAAATAGTTAAATTTTGCTATTGAATTTATATTATGCCATCTCAAAAGTATGGCATCTCAATTTTGTTATTACAATTAAAATTAATAAAAGCTTATTCAACTAACTTTATTTAAATAACCAATCACATAGTGCAGAGCCTTTTTACACTATCTTGAAATTATTTTATCTCAAATCACAACACCTATTATCAAATAAAATAAGCCCACATGAGCACTAAAATAAAGCCTATTCCATAATAACAACCAATGTGCCATAGTATTAACCAATGAGAATAATAGAAATATGAGCCTAAAACAATGCCACTATGTTATTCCTAATAATAGAACCATATATCTATTCATTTAATTCATATTTGCTATATGTAATTTATTGCTTATCTCTACATGCACATGTTTACTTTAGGCTCAGAAATAAAATAAATTACTAGTGAGTTTTATATTGAAGTCATTAATTGCGCCATCTCAATTTACACAATCTCAATTTCCACTGGGTTTTTTACAGCCCAATCACTTTCACTTGCTCAACTTACTGGATGAAATAAGCTTAAAGTATATATGTTACAATAGCACATCATTTCAAATTCCCTATCTTGATTCTTGGTCTCAACACTATAAAAGCATTCTTTCACAAACAAAGTCACTTATCTAAATATTGTAAAAAATCATAACAAACTTGACAAATATATACTTTCAGAC
The DNA here is from genome assembly GCA_933228935.1 of Pemphredon lugubris. Taxonomy (NCBI): domain Eukaryota; kingdom Metazoa; phylum Arthropoda; class Insecta; order Hymenoptera; family Crabronidae; genus Pemphredon; species Pemphredon lugubris. The sequence goes on from CAKOGF010000359.1 coordinate 1,770, forward strand.
CTTTTCTAAACAACTGGGTACTTTTTAAACCCAGTTGCATAATCTATTTTTAAGAAATATTAGATTTAAGCTTTTTTATGTTTGCTATAGCACCAGTTCAATTTTTTTAATTTAAAATAAAAAATATACAAAATCCCTATGTTTTTGGCTTACGCCATTGCAACTACGGCATTTCAAAAACGCCATCTTGAATGCCATTTTTTACTAAATATCCTAGTTTTTCACGTACTTTTTCCCATAAAAAAATCATATTTTACATTAAAAGAAATCCTTTCAAATTTTAAGACACTATACTTTTCATTCTAATCTACAATAATATGTAATTTTAATTTATACTTTTTTTATACTTTCAACTATATTATTTTTGCTTTGAAAGTTGGCCCCATAAATATGACTTTTTTGATAATAATTCACACTTAGATGCCTCCCAAGTCCAGTTTTAAAGCTGCGTCCAAGGCCTCCAAGGACAAGACCCCCCTCCCCAAAAAAAGGTCAAGGCATCCCCCAAAAAGCAGCCTTCCAAGGCTAAAAGACCTCCCAAGACCCCCACGTCCTCACCTGAGCCAGAGGGACCCAGACTCACCCCTCCCCAAACCCATTTTGTGTACTCCCCCTCCAACCCTCAAAAGAGTTCCACCTCAGGCACAACTCCACTCCTGCATCAGAGTCTAAAAAAACCAGCAAGCTGAGCCTGGTGCTTCTCATGATGCTGATATCAAAGTGTGGGATATCCACACTATTGGCAACATTTGTAACAGGCATGGCGCCTTTGTTGTCCCCACCACCTATTCTGAGGCCTACTCCATCATGACAAAGAAAGATGGCGCTGGATTTTTCTATAAGGGGTACATTCTCATCTGCATTGACAAGAAGAAGTCTCTCCATCAGCATCACTTCAAGTGTGAGAGCCTTGGCTGCCCTGCCCATCTTACTAATTATGGCTTCACTCAATTTAAGGCACTCACAGTTGACCATGACTGTGCTGAGCCATTTGATGTCTTGTACTAGCTTATAAGCTGGTACCTCTTCCAGACCCTTTCAACCACCATGGATAAAACCTCAACTGAGGTTGTCAATAAAGCCCTCCTCCATCTCAATGACTCGCAACTTGCCTTTGTTGGTGATGCAAGCAAGTTGCAGCGGTACTTCATAGATCAAAGGTATGCTCTTAGCACAGAGGGAGTCAGTGCCACCTCTATTGATGAGCTTACCTTGACCAACAAGCAGAAGCTGTCAAAGCATGTAGAGCAGTTTTTCCTTCATGATGATGGTGTTGATGCCAAGGAGCGCATCATCTGCTTTGCCACCAGTCAGGATTTGCAGAATCTACTGAAGTGCACCACCTGGCTAGCTGATGGTACCTTCTCCACCTGACCCAAGCTCCCTAACCAGCTCTGGAACATCTATGGACAGGTAGGTAACTTAGTTCTTCCCCTGGTGTTTTATTTCCTCCCTAATAAAAAATCAGGACACTTATCTATGTGCCCTGATCATTCTCAAGAGTAAACCAGATAAAATAATTCCAACTCTTGAGAAGCCTGTAACAATTTGAAGCTAACAAAAACGTTAGAAAAACTTTATAAAAACGTTACCTTTTGTTTTCACTGTTTCTGCTCCATTGGAGCCTAATTTTGAGGCTTCCTGAGGCCTCCAGACCTATTTTTTCCGCTGCTTAGCAGCAATCAACTTTGATCAACGCTGCTAAGCAGCATAAAAGCTGTTTTGTCTTTTATTTTCTCTCATTTTCCTTTTCTTCCTCTTCTTTTGGCTCTCATAAAGAGCCTATCACCTTGGTGATCCTCTGCCCATCATTTGGGGCAGTTGGAGCCAGGTTTCTATAAATAAAGCTGTAGTTGAAGAGTAAGCTCCAAGCTGAAATTCTAAGTGGTTCTTTCCCACATCCATTTCCTCTTCAAATCTGTTTACTCTTTTTTATCTTTTATCTTTTAAGGATATTTTTTGATTTACTTTTATTTTTTTAAAAGGAATTAAGTCTAGTTTATTTTTTTCATATTTCCATTGCTTTCATTATGGAGTTTTTAGGACAACAAGCTATGGGCTTGTTGTCATCATTTTCATCTCTTATAGAAGACTTTTACTTCACAAATGTTGAGATATTCTGATGGTGAATATCCCAACATTGATATTCCCTTAGTTACAAACAAATCACTTTTAAACACTTTATGCTACCTTTTATGTCTAGGATTAGTCAATTCAATGACACCTTTTGTTTCTAATTACAAATTCATTGCTGGTCTGGTAAAGTTATTGTTACAGAAAGTTCCAACGTTTTTGTACTTATTAAACCTAAATCCTAATGCTTTACATGCGTTAGTTTATAATTTATCTCCTTTTTGGGCAAGGCCCTACAAAGCCTCCCAAGGAGACCAGAGGACAAAAGAAGAAAAAACCCTCCAAGGAAGAAGAAGAAGCCTCCAGAAAAGAAGCTGAGAGCATGCCCTATCACACTCACCTTGTGGTTGACTTGGAGCAAGCCCAGGCCAATGCCTTCATCAAGGTTTTCAAGAGCTTCCTCCAGAGATGTTATTTCCACTTTGATCAAGCCCTTTGCTGCCGCCTTCAAAAGGTCCCTGGCCTTAATGATTTCATCAATGTCAATGGTACCCACAAGGGCAAAAATGTCTTTAGTTACTTTGCTGCACTGGTTCTATTGAGAAAAGAGGATGTTAATGCCTTCTACAACGTGCTGATGTGTCATTCTTACATTACTGCTAACCAGAATATCTTTGCTCCCTTAATTGAGTAATTTGAAACTCAATGGATTGGAGCCTTTCAAGGAGCACACCAGATCAAAAAAGAGAGGTGATTCCATCAGCTGGAACTTCTTCAGACAAGTCAAGGACAGCCTGATAAAGACCACCTCTTCCCTTGAAGGGTGGCATAGCCAGTTTGCTACCAGGTTGCAGGTCAAGAAGCCCAAGTTCAACAAGATCATGCCACACTTGAAGACCCAGCAGTAAATCTCTGCCCGCCAGTTCAAGACTGGGATGAGAATAAAGGATGAACCCCCCCCAAGCAGGCCAAGGCTGTTATCAAGTACCAAGAAGTCAGCAAGGCAGTGCTCAAGTACTATGCCAAGGATAGAAAACTTGAGCATCTCCAGTCTATCTCTGTTGCTTTATCAAAGAATTTTTTATTGCTTTTGCTAATAAAATCCTCACTTTGCTATTAATTTTTGCTTATTCTTAATATTAAATATATATAATAACTACTAGCATAGTTTAGATATGATATATAGTTTATTTTGCAAACAACAAGGCCAAAGAAGCCTTTTTGGCTTTTTTGACTTTGTTGCTTTATATTGCAATGTTGTCTCAAATTAACCTCCTTTTTTATTGCAAAATTGGAATCCTAAAGGTTTTTTTAGTCTATCATTAATATTTTTATTATATTTGCATCATATTTTTATATGTTTTTTTTCTATTTGAAATGTTGTTTTACTATAATTTTGATATGTCATAATTCAATATGCTGTATTTGAAATGCCGTTTTGATATGCTGTTTTTACTATAAATTTGAGATGGTGTAATTCAAGATGCTGTTTTTATATGCTGTTGCCTACTGCAAAATCATGGGAAGCAATTTCTATGGAAGCTCTTAAGTACCTAGTCCATTTAATGCCCAGAAGTCTTGTTGCTTTAATTAAAGCCAGAGATGGTCCTACTAGGCACTAGTTTTACAAGATAATAAATATGATTGCTCATTGAATTTTATAATAAACATTAAAAAATTTGAAATATACTTATTTTTTGTTGCCTTTAATTTTATCATTTTTTATATATAAGTTAACTTTTTGGTTGGGTGTCAGGAAACTGATAACTTAACTAATTAATGGATTAAACCAATAATTGTGAGTGAGCAGCTCAGGTAAAATAAGCCCAATCTGAACATATAAATATGGGCAGTCAAGTCACAAGAAAAGATAAACCAAATAATTGACTCATTTCTGGCATAAGCTGTATTCATATTCCAATGCACAAGATAGCTTAGTATCCACCTTCTAGTAATTAGTGTGCAGCTAAAAGATTCCTCACATATTCAACTTACATCATGACTATTCCAAATTTTAGTTTATCTTAGAAACTACGGGCTGTCAGGGACGCCACTAATGAAACAGTATCTAGAAGAATCCACAAAGAATTGGGCTGCAAGGCCAACTTCCCTAAGATAAATAGGCTACTAGTTTATTTGTTTTATGTAGCTCTGATTAGATTGAAGCAATTACCTCTATCAACTAGTAGTCATCTGATGACTAGCTATCCTTGGGTTATGGCTCAGTTAGATAGCTGACTCTGCTCTAAAGAGGGACTCAGATATATAGCTTGTTATTATACACAGTTGGGGCAGGCAGATTTTCAGTCAATTAATTTTCCAACAAAGGATTTTCAGTCAAATTTGACCAACTATAATTTTCTTCATATGTGACTTTTTTATTTTTTACAAAAACAAAATACTTTAAAGTAAAAAATAAATAAAGCTTTGTTTATAAAATTTTATTTTTTGAATATTTAAAGTTTTATTTTGAGTTTTTACTAGTAAGAATAATTAAATTGGCTTTAAAATAGGTGTTTTTTCTAAGAGAATTCAGGCCTGATAAATAGAAAAAATAATGAAAAATAACTAAAAATATATATTAAAGTTTTCAGTAATAAATAAATAAATTTCCAGGCTTTTTGTTTTTGTAAAAATAAAAAAGTTACATATGAAGAAAATTATAGTTGGATCAAATTTGACTGGAATCCGTTGTTGGAAAATTAATTGACTGAAAGTCCACCTGCCCCACACAGTTGCTGTGAAAGGCCTACATGATGATAACAATTCCTTGTAAAAACCACCTTCTCTCATGAAAGACCCACTACTGCCAATGCTCTAATGCTACTTTAGTCTCTATCTTAGTATTGTAAGCTAGATCAGAATAATGTAGACAGCTGGGCTGATCCTAGTATGAATAAAGACTCTTGTCTCTTATTTATTTTCTTTGTTGGGCTTATGGTAAAACATATTACTTTCTTTGAATCTTTTCCTCAGCAACCAAAATTATTAGTTAGTCAAAACATGGTACTGTTTTCATACAATACATCCTATTATCATAGATATAAATGCAACATTAAACATTGACAAGATTTATGATCATGAGAGATTGTTTATTGACTGGGTTGTTATTATGGGAAATATTGGTATTTAGAATTTTGGGGCTAGGATCTGTATGACAACAGATGCACTTTCTATTGATTTACTGAAAGCCTCAATCTGGCAGGTTTGCATTGCTAGATAGAGAGAGGCAATTGATAAAGGGAAATCTTCAAGTCTGAGCAAAAAGGTGGCAGCAAGCTCTGGCTGGCAGAGTTCTAAAAATAGTCCCACAAATAGTTGACAAGAAAGGTACAATGGTTTAGATTTTGTTATTGCTATGAAGCCGTTCTGCAGTAATATAGATAGTGTAACAATTCAAGGCTCCGTCGGAGCATAAATTCCTTGTTTTTTTGGGCCGTCGGGCTTGTTTTTCCGCTGCTTAGCAGCAATTGGCTTCGATTGACGCTGCTAAGCAGCATATCAGCTGTTTTGCTGCTGTTTCTTCTTCTTTTCTTTTTCCCCTCTCCTGTTCTTTTTTTGGCCTTTGGGAGGGGCCTATCACCTTGGTGATCCTCTGCTCATCTTTTGGGGCAGTTGGACCCAAAATCCTATAAATAAAGCTGGTATTGAAGAGTAAGCTTTAAGCTGAAATTCTAAGTGGTTCTTACCCACGCCCATTTTATCTTCAAATTTCTTCAATCTTTATTTTTCTTTTCTTTTCTTTTCTTTTATTTTTTTATCTATATTTTCTTCCTTCCCTTATGGAGTTTATAGGACAACAAGCCATGAGCTTGTTGTCACCTTTCTTATCTTTTAAAGAGGCTTTCACCTCACAGATGTTGAGATATTCAGATGGTGAATATCCCAACGTTGATATTCCATTAGTAACCAACAAGTCTCTTTTTAACACTTTGTTTTATCTTTTATGCTTAGGACTAGTCAATTCAATGACTCCTTTTGTTTCTCAATATAAGTTTATAGCTGGTCTGGTTAAGTTATTATTACAAACGGTTCCCACCTTTTTGTACCTATTGAATCTCAACCCTAATGCCCTACATGCTTTAGTTTATAACTTATCTCCTGTTTGGGCAAGGCCCTACATTATTTCAGCTTCAAGCGGAGTTAGCCCAGGAAACACCTTTTCTACCTCATCTATAGTGATACTAGCAATAGTTTTCTCATTAATTCTTGGAGTTTTTATTTCCCTTTTGGTTTTTCTTTTTGGCTGGCTTTATGATAAGGTCTTTAATAAGCCAACTTTACCTATTCCTAATTCTTCTCACACTACACAGACAGTTGTACTTCACAACCTGGCTTCCTTTGCTTCCACTTCTACTCCTCCAAATATTTTCAATATTTTGGCATACGCCCAAGCTCATTTCACTGCCTACAGCAATGATTTTCCCACTGATGCCCTTAAAGTTCTTTATTTAGCTGAGAAACTCACAGGACCCTATCAATACTGGTTTAGTAGTTATTCAGTTTGCAACCCATCTATACTTCAAAATTATGACCAGTTTGTCTCATCACTCCTGTCCTTTTCTGGTGAGAATGAGGACACCTTTTTGGCTTCCTTGTCTTGCTTTGCTGGATTCAACCAAGGCTCTCTTCTCTTGGGAGATTACAACCGGAAGTTTCGGGTTCTTCAGACAAGACTACAGGCTTCTGATGCTGAGGCTTGTAGCTTCTACAAGGAGGGACTTAATCCTGGCCTCAAGGAGTTCCTTGTACATCACGAGTTGCCTGATGAATTTGAACCTCTCATCAAAGAGGTTGTAAAATGGAACAGAAAATATCTCCTGACCAATTCTGCTCCTTCTAAGCTATCTTCGTCTGCAAAGTCTTTTTCCTCCTCTAGACCAGTTCCTATAACCCCTCCCCCTGGCACTGAACCAAGACCAGGAGGAGGTTTCCGCCTTACTGCTGAGGAAGTTCTTAGAAGAAGAAATAATAACCTTTGCTCATATTGTGGTTCAAAGGATCATCTCCTTCTTACTTGCCCCCTTTCTAAACAAGTTATTCCTAACCCTGAGAAGGGTCCAACACTCACTTCTCTTTCTCTTCAAGATGTTGCACGTTCTCCTACTATTCTTGTCACCATCCATGGGCCTCTTGGTAAGGTCAAGGTTCTTGCTCTCCTTGACACCGGCGCAGATGCCAATTTCATTGAGGAAAGACTTGCCAATCTGGTAGGACTTTCTTCTTCTGGTGCTCTCAATGTCAAGGTGGGAAATAGCACTTTTACAGATGCTACTACTATCACTCACCCTGTTACCATTGACTTGGAGGGATCCCCTTTCCAAATCATTTGCAATTCTTCTCCAAATTTGTCTTTTCCCTTTATTCTTGGTTTCCCTTGGTTGAGAGAGTCTCTTTTGAATTTTGATCATCCTAATAATAGGATCACATTTACCTGCAATGATACTGTTAGGTCAATTTCTCTAGTTTCTGGCACTCTCCACCCACCACTCCTAGAAACAGGGCTCACTAGCATTTCCGCCTCAGTTCCCAATCTTTCGTTCTCCAATGCTACTGAGGGGTTGCCACCCTGTTTTCTTGACTACCAGGATTGCTTCAGCGAGGAGGAGTGCAATGTGTTACCTCCACACAGACCTTATGATATACAAATCAACCTCAAGCCTGGAACTGTTCCTCCTTGGGGGAGACTTATTCCCCTTTCTGATGCGGACAACGTTCTCCTTAAAGAATACATCAATAAGGAACTTGCCAAGGGTTTCATCTCTCGTTTTACTTCCCCTTGCTCCTCTCCTATATTTTTTGTAGGAAAGTCTGATGGCTCTAAACGTCCTTGTGTAGATTTTTGGGTGCTCAATGAGATTACCATAAAGGATTGTTGCCCCATTCTGTCTGCTGAGGCTCTTACAGATTGCCTTGTAGGAAGCCGCATCTACACCAAGATTGATCTTTGTAGCGCTTTCAATCAGGTTAGAGTTGCTTCTGGCCACAAATGGAAGACTGCTTTTTGCACCCCTTTTGGCCTTTATGAGTATAATGTCATGCCTTTTGGTCTTTGTAATGCTCCTTCCACCTTCCAGGCTCTCATGAATGAGGCACTTCTTCCTTTTCTGAATGAGTTTGTTGTTGTCTATTTAGACAATATTCTTATATATTCTTCTAATTCCACTGATCATATTTCTCATGTTAAGCAGGTGCTTCAGCGTTTTTGAGAGTATAACCTCTATGAAAAGGCTTCCAAATGTTCTTTTTTCCAGACGGAGATTGACTTTCTTGGATATGTTGTTACTCAGAATGGGTTTGCAGTTGCACCTAGCAAAGTGGAGGCTATTCAAAATTGGCCTGTTCCTACTACTCGCACCCAACTTTGTGGATTTCTTGGCCTGGCCAACTAATGCCGTAAATTTGTGGAAAATTTTTCTTCCCTTGTTCTTCCTCTTACTTCTCTTAATTCTCCTTCTGTTACTTTTGTATGGTCTTCTAATGCTCAACAGGCTTTTGAGGCTACTAAGGCTGCCTTTGTTTCTACTCCCGTCCTTCTTATGCCTGATCCCTTGAAGCCTTTTGTTGTTGAGACTGACGCAAGTGATTTTGCTGTTGGAGGCGTGCTGCTTCAGCTTGGGGGGATGGTGAGCAACATCCTGTTGCTTACTTTTCGCAGAAGCATCTCCCTGCTGAACAAAATTATCCTGTACATGATAAGGAGCTTCTAGCAATTCTTAAAACTCTTAAGCATTGGCGTCGTTACCTTGAGGGCCTTGAGAAGCCTTTCCTTATTTACACAGATCATAAGAATCTTCTTTACTTTACTGAGAGCCGCCGCATTTCTCAACGCCATGCTCGATGGGTGCTTGAACTCTCAAACTTCAGTTTTAGAATTATCTACAAGAAGGGTGCTCTGAATACGCTACCTGATGCGCTTAGCCGCCATCCTTTCTCATCTGATGGTGATAAGGAATATGAGAAGCTTAATACTAAGATGGTTCTTTCGCCTGAGAGTTTCCTTTCCCTTAATGTTATCAGCACTACTTCTCCCAATATTATCAAAGAGATACATTCTTCCCAAATCTCTGAAGAATTCTCCTCACAACTTATTGCTCTCTTGTCTAACAATGTAATGCCAGCTAATCCATGTTTCTCTCTTAGAAAGAGAATACTCTACTTTAACAATCAACTTGTTGTTCCTTCTCCTAAGTTACAACAATCTCTTACTATCACTTTCCACAACTCTTTGGCAGCTGGTCACTCTGGATACAAGAAGACACTTGCCAAACTTCGTGATCATTTTTGGTGGCCTAAGATGTCTTCATATGTCAAGAATTATGTTAGTAGTTGCCTTATTTGTCAGAGAAGCAAGCATTCTACTCAGAAACCTATTGGGCTTCTTTGTCCTCTTCCTATTCCTGAAGGTCCTTGGCAGTCTGTTTCTCT
>CAKOGF010000360.1:0-11265 GCA_933228935.1 Pemphredon lugubris
GCTGGTTAAATAAAGAAAGGTGGGTAGCGTCTGTAAGATTAATTGAACAAAAGCTCCAAATAATTTGTAAGAGGTGAAAAATGGGCTAAGCCAATTAATTAACCCTAAAAAAAGGGAATAAAGTCCCATTTTAATGACAGAAGATTGTGAAAGAAATTCAATTTCAATATCTGGATATTGAGTACTATTTACTGGGGGATTGAAACTTTCAACCACTAAGGTTAGAGTTCTGCTAACCAATTTACTAAGATAATCAAATGGTATCATGATGCTAAGAAATAAAGAAAAGATCAAGAAGAAGAAAAAGAGTGATTTACAAAAATATGAATAGAAATAAAAGATCAAGCCACAAACCTAACAAGAACCCTTTAGAGTTGCAAGTCAAACAATCTCAACTTAGTGTTGAGATGCAAGAAACCCAAGTTTTTATTCTTGGAATTTGAGGTGTCTGCAGGAGCTAAGTTTTTAACCAAAAATGGTTAACAGAGGGGAGAAAAATGAGTGGTAACATATTTTAGCCATTTGAGGCAAAGAAAATGAGAAGGGAAAGAAAAGGAGGAATTTTAACCAGAGATGGTTAAAAGAATTGTGCTTTCTGTTTAGCTTAACTAAAGAGAGTTAGTTGTAAGGAGCCCAGGAAGAAGAGAGCCAGCAGAAATCAGGCTTTTTGGAGCCAAGAAGAAAAAAGGTCAAAAACTGGGAAAAATAGGTCCAAGTGTAGTTTGGAACCTCGGAAAAAGTGAGTGAAGGGTTTTTCAGAGTGTTGAATTGTTACGGAACAAATACCAGCAATAGCAAATCCTAACAGCTGTTCTATGACTGAGCCTCTCCTTGGAGAAGAGTCATTCATCTACCTGGGCCACTACCCAGGTCTAGCTAGTCAGGGGATGACTACTAGTTGATGGAGGTGATTGTTTCAATCTAATCAGAGCTACCTTGGACAAATAGACTACTGGTCTATTTATCTTAGGGTGGTTGGCCTTGCGGCCCAATCCTTTTTGGATTCTTCTAGAGACTATTTCCTTAGTGGTACCCCTGATGGCCCACAGTTTCTATGATAAACTAACATTCAGAATATTCATGATGTAAGTTGCATGTGAAAGAACTCTTTTGCTGAAAGATAATTACTAGGAGATGGATACTAAGATATCCTGTGCATGGGAGTATGGGTTTATCTTATGTCATAAATATGCCAATTAAATAGTCAAGTTATTCTTGCAGTCCAGCTGCCCATGTTTTTTGTTGAGACTCAGCTCATTTTATCTGGGCTATGCACCCACAATTATTGGTTGAATCTGTCAATTAGTTAAATTACTAATTTTCTGACACTGCTTACACTAATGGATTTGAGGAGATAAAACAAAGATTCAAAACCATACTTAGGTTGATAATGTGCATACATATACCACCTTCATCAATTTCATAAACCCTCTATTGATGCAATCATTTACCCTGAGACAAATACCTCTATGCCTGAACTCATTGCTAAAGCTAAAATACTGAAAAGCGTGCTAACATAAAGAATATAACCTGCAATAAAAATCACAAAAATCACAATAAAACACATAAGCCACATAACAGTGAAATCTCTAAGTTCAATAGCAGTGGCAGAGATAATTATGATAATGATGTATATATACTTCTTAAATCATATAAACTGATTAAAGGATAATGTTTAAGAAGAAAAGGTTAATATCTTTATCAAATAATAGAAGAAGCTTTATATACCTTGTGCTGAGTCACGTTTGTTCATGTAGATTAAGGGTATGCTTGAGTAAAGCAAATTGCTCAAAGCAAAAAGCCCAAATTGAAGGATTTTTTATTTGGGCGCTAGTTTTTGCTGAAACTCAAACCAGCCAAAAAAGTAAAATTAAATCAATTTTAGTTAAATTTTAACTATATTTTTATATCAATGGAAAGTCAAATTCTGGAAAAGCAAACCTCAGGCAAATCAAGTGGATTAGCTCAAAGTTAATTATTTTTTGGAATTAATATACTAATTTATTCATGAAATTAAATTAAAACATGAAAATCAAATTCCAGAAAATTGAACCCTTTAAAAACACAAGCAGATAAAATTAAATATTAATGTATATCAAATAATTGATAATCAAATAAATTAGAACTAAAGCCCAAATTTTAATATTTTATTTAGTTATATTAATTTCTCTAATATTTCTTAATTAACACTAAAAATATTATCTAGAATATATAGTATAAAAAATGATATTTAATTAATTTCATCTGGTTAATATATACAAATGAAAATAATATTTATTGATTTTAACTAATCTTGTCACATATTATTATTTTACTTTAATTAATTCATTGTTTTGATATAATCCTCCTTCTTCAAGAAAGTATAAATATTTATTTTCATTGTGAATTTTATTAAAAATTTCATTTATCTTTATTTTACTTTTCAAATTATTCTTTTGTATTCATTAAAACTTAAAACATTATAACATATAACTAATTAATAAAATATATAATACTTAGAATCAACTTTATTATTTAAATTTATATAAACTTTTATTTTAATTTTATAAAATAATAATAAATTTATAAAACAATAACTATATTTTTTGTTTTTGCTGATTTTGATTTGGACGTTTTTGATTTTCACGTCCCTATTAGTAATTTGATTTGGCCGTCAATTTGACTTTCCATTGTTTGATTTGGCTGTCTTTGATTTTCACAAGTTTGATTTATTCAAGTGTACCATATTAAGGCAGTCATGTTATCAGTGAAAGGTTCTGTCCTGTTAATTAATTCTGGAATTAATTCAAGTGACTTATCTGTTTCAGGTTCTGGGTGTCGCAATGAGCCTAGTTCCTAACAATTCGATTAAGAATTCAACTGACTCAATTTGACCTGCTGCCCAGTGAGGGCAATTTCCCATGTCCACCTTGTGTCATAGTGCCACCAAGTACCTAGCCAAGTAATCCACCTATGTCACCTTAACAGGATCAGTCATGGGACCCCCTAGCGCAACAAGATAAAACTCTCTTCCACATGCCACCCCCTGTGGCCTAGTAAACAGGTATAAAACCCTTCCTCCTCTTCTTAATAAAGATATTCAAAAATCAATTTCTCTTTCCCCTTTAACTGCAGCTTTTAGCACAGTTACAACATGGGTTTTAATTCACTTGAATTGAGTCAGCTTTTGGAGTTTTTTTTTGCCTGAGAGGGATTAATCAAAGATTTACAACAGTAATAGCAATAATAACTCCTCTCATCCAAGTAAGAAGATCAGCACAGAGATTAATACCGTTAACATCCCCACCTATGATTACTCTGACCCCATCTTCTATGATATTAAAGACCTCAAAATTGAGGAACATATAAAAGATAAGAGGATCAGGACTAAGTGCCCCCATGCCACACTTCAATCTGACAAGAAGCAAATGTTTCTGGTACCAATGTTGCTTTACATGTTTCACATATACCTCATTCTACCATCTTTATGAACTTAAAAATAAAGAATCACTCACAACTTTTTGTCTACTCATGTACTTATAAATCTCATACTCTTAAATATTTTTTGACTCAGGTGCCAAACACACTATGATCAACAAAATATTGCTACTAAATACAAAATTATTACAGTTAAATTTACTTTTAAGTATTTTTCAAATATTATACAGCAGTAATTTTTTTATATGATGAAGATACTATATTAAAGGTTAAATTATAAGGTATAAAAAACAGTATATAAGGTTTTGTCATCCCTAACTTAAAATATGATATTGTTACTGGTATGAACTGGTTCTCCATATTAAGTCCTAGTGTTTTCTGGAAAACCAAGACCACCACCTTCAAATTTAATGATGTAAACTTCACCATACTTAAAGATCTTAACAAATGTTTTCTCAGTGACACAGTGTTTGTCCCAGGCATTAACACTGACAGCTCAGAAAAGCTAACCAAGGACAGAACAATTCATATCCTGAAGTACACTGGTCCAAGACCATATAGCTTGTGCACTAAGAACCTTACTCATCTGAGGTCACACATCTTGACAAATAAAAGAACTTGTTTAAGAAGGAACTCACAGACCTCCCTCCTGAAAGCAATTTCAAATATTGCATTAATCTTTTAAAGCAATGCCCAAGGCAGTACCCCTATATAATTTTCCCATAGAAACAAAAACTTTAAGAGACTACATTGACACCAACCTTGCCAAGAGCTTCATAAACTCATCTGATTCAACCTGATGTACCACAGTTTTTTCTTAGAAAAAGATGGTAAATTATGTCTAGTAACAGAACACAGGGCCCTCAATAAAAGCATAATAAATAATAAGTACCATTGTCACTATTTGAAGAGTTGCTTGCCTTTCTATCAGGTACACAAATATTCTCAAAAACTGAGCTCATTTATGGATACAATCAGGTTGAGACCAAGTAAAAAGACATCTCAAAAACTGCAATTAAGACCCACTATGGGTCTTCTAAATTTAAAGTCATAAGCTTTGGGATAAACAATTCCCCTACTATATTTGTAACTATGATAGACCAAGCCCTTGCTAGGCTTTTCGAAACCATATTTTACCTGGAAAATATCATTAGGTTTTTAAAAACCAAAGATAAACACCTTATGAATGTGCAAAAGACACTCAATTAACTTGCCAAACATAAGCCAAAGACAAAATCCACCAAATTCCAGTTTATATAGAATAAACTCTTGTTACTTAGACACATTTTCTCTAATTATGGCATCAAAGCCAACCCCAACAAGATGCAAGCTATATTTAACATGCAAAAACTCACCTCTTTAAAACAAGTGATATTCTTTATTGGTATGGTAGCCTATCTTTTTAAGTACATCAAGAACTTCAGCAAGCTCACCACACTTAGAAAGATTTTTTAAAGATAATGCCGAGAATAAGCTCATTTGGACCCCATAATACAACAAAAACTTCTGAATCCTAAAGCAACGCCTGATTGAGAAACCTGTTTTATAATACCCCAATAAAAAGGGCTGTTAAAAGCTTGAATCAAATTCAAGCAATAACGCCATAGACACAGTATTGAGGATCTGATAGCCAGGATGGCAAGTTTTTTCTGTCAGTATTTTACGAAAGCAGAAAGCTAACTAATCCTGAGTAAAAGAACCCAATCTATGATAAATAACTTCTCACAATCTATTGCAACTGCAAAAAGTAAAGATTTTAGTTTTTGGGACATATCAATGTTAAACTAATCACCAACCAAAAGTTGTTTATTTACTTTAAAATTACAATTGTATTTTCTTGGCATCAGGACAAATGAATGTCTTTGCCGGAACAACTAAGCCTTGATTTCTAGTATAAAAGGTGGTAGAGCTGGTCACAGCTGATGCCCTCTCTAGACTATATCATACCAGAGAGAATAAGTCAGACTAACTGGACCCTGATTAGTACAATCTGTACACAACCAGCTAAAAAATCAAGAGAAAAGACCCTGGAAACATCAATGAATGCATGATAAAATAATCAGAAATAAAAAATATTTACATGTATCAAATTTTACAGTTTATTGCATTATCAAGGATAAAGACATTTCATATTCCCCTAGGTCAAAAAGTTGACATCATTCTGAGACACAACAGACTACTGGGTCTTACCAAGACAAATAAGATATTTTTTACACCAAAAGTAATAGTCAGTAGACTAATATAAAACAAGACATCATAGATGTACTCAAAAAGTACACATTATGTGAAAAAATATACCAGAACAATAGCATCCAAACATATAATCAACCTTCTATTTTATCCATAACTATTAAAAGCCTGGGGATTGGACATAGTAAACCCCTTCCCAGAAGCAAAAGAAAAACAACTATTTTTAATTGCAGCCAATGAATTTACCATACACTGGAAAGTCTTTTAGGCTATTCAAGAGCATAAAAAAGAAACAATCAACTGCTTCATAAAAAAATCATTTTCTCTAATTATGGCACATCAAATTACATCATCACTGAAAAATCTCACAAACTAGTAGAGCATGCAGTAAACACCAGCAATTGTGGTAATCTTGACTTTATGAATTAAAGAGTGAGCGTTCAAAAGTGGCCAAGCCAACACTTTTAAAATTTATCACACACTAAAATCTTAATAATTATAATATCAGCTGAAAAATTCAATAAAAAAGGATCAACTTTGCCACTTTTAAAATCTCATTTTTTATTCTTACAGTCAAATTTACCACAGCTGCCTAAACAATAACCTACAAAAAAGTCCATGAACCATGTTACTGCCTTGACATACCATCCACAGGAAAATGACAGAGTAAAAAGACTAAATAATAGCCTTATATTTAGCCTAAAGCAAATAATGAATGAAAAAGACAATAACACCTGAACCCAGTATTTCAAAAATTTCATGCTGGTCTCCATAGTCAGAGTCAACCAGAAAACTGGTCATTCCCATTTGAACTTACATATGAATACAAACAAGAAGCAATCACTAACAATAAAAAACCCACGCAGCAATTCTCAAAGAAAAACCACCCACAGAGATGCAAAAATCTTCAATCAAAAACATAAGACTCAAATAAAAACAGGCAGCTACTAACAGAATGACTCAAAAAAGTATCTTCTACAGAAAAACCCATCCCAAGTGGCTTCAAGTCTGAGTACTTTCAGGAAACTTCATAAAGTTAGACTCAGTACACAGAAGTTAAGGTAGAGTGGGAAAAAACCATCCAGAGCACAACACATCCTTTGTGGAATTCTGTAAGGCCAAATAACCTATTATCAAGATAAACCATATATCTTGTCTCTTACTAAGCAAAGTGAATCTTTTCAGTATCTTGGTGCTCACTTCCAGGCAACTTCAAGTCTATAAGGCCTCTTTTATAAAAAAAGACTCCAACTGATGTCCCTAACACATAAAATTAATTCCTAAAAAAGGTGATATGAGAGGGAGCAGATTTGAAAATTCTGAATTTCTATTCTAACAATAATCATCCACTCCTTTACCAAAATAATAGTTCAGTCATGTGACAATTAGACAAAATAATAATCTACTAGTAGTTGATAATTATTCACTAGTTAAATTTAATAAAATTATTATTGTTTAAAAAAGAAAACCTATTTAATTATCAAAGATATTTTTCATTTATGCTTGCTTCTCTTCTATAGTATGCCTCATTGTTGAGGTGATAACTTTAAGATTTTATAATAAGCTAATATAGTGACATTTAGCCTATTATCTTTTATGCTCTGGGTATTTTAAATAAAATAAAAATTTACTTCTCAGTTAATATATTTATAGTAAAATGAATGTTTTATATATTTTATGATGTGGCCCTCAGATGAAAAAGAATTTCTACAATCAGTAGAAAGATTTCTGAGGTGAACTAGTTATGCTTCTTATTTGAAGGTAAAAGCTATAATGCAGCAGCTGGCAATCTTGACTTGATACATATTGAACATGAGTTTATGGTGGTTTGAGACAAGTTACAGATTTTTTTGATTAAATAAAAGCTTTTTTTCATGGAATTAATATGCTTTTTAATGTAAGAGATTATTAAAAATAGAACTTATTATAGAATTTATATATTTTTACATATAAATATTACATAAATAGTATTTATAAGTGAACTTTAATCTTTTTGTAAAAGGTTTTTTATTATCAAAATTTGTATTTTTATTCAGTATCAGAATAAGGCACTTACATATATTTTCAGCCTTTTTCAAAAACAGCAGGGTAAACCCTTGAAAAATTTCAAGTCAGAAGCAGAAGCCCACAAATTAATTTGACACACCCAAGACTTGAAGACAAGATGGACCAAATTAATTTACCCAAAGGGGCACTCTTGTCATTAACTCATGAATTAAGCCACAATTATCTGGGATGAATAATTCCACCAATATTTGAACTCTTCTCCCCCTAAAGACCACATAGTCTACTATATAAACTATCATTCTCAAATAAAGGCATTATCTGATTCAATTTTATTTCCCCCCACTTTTTAACTCTGCTAAACCAGAAAAATTAAGACACTTAAAATAACACCAACTAATTGAAAAATAAAGTGGAATAGTAAAAATGGCAACCTCCAGAATTAACTCATACAGAAAGGAACATCCTCTATGTTGGCAATTTCAAAAACCAAATTGTTATTTTTATTATTAATGTATTGTTTTTTCTGGCTTAATTAATTAAGCTTGATGGTAAAATTTATAATTAAGTTCTATTTTGAGATTTTAAGTGAAATAATAAAAAATAAAGCAATTTTTTTTTCAAATTGTTAACATGGAGGATGTTCCTTTCTGTATGAGTTAATTCTGGATGTTGCCGTAAAAATAGAACAACTTTTAATTTTGAACTAGAAAAAAGTTAAATTATTCTAAAATAGGCCATATTTACAATTAAATTTCTGGATGTTTGTATTTAAACAAAAAAAGGGTAGTTATTTAGTGTATCACAGCTACTATATAGCTTGAATGATTAAATTCTTTGGGAAAAATTACCATAATGATAGAGTACAAGCATAGGCAATGTAGTGATTACAATGAAAATAAGCTAGCAGGGATGGGTTAGTATAAACTCAATAAAAGATAAATGTCATACTTCCTAAAGCTGGTAATAATATTCTGGTTTTTTTTCCAACACTGGTGGTTAATAATTTGTTTTTTAGGCTTTTGAGGAGCTAATAGAGGGGGAAACTTATTGGTACCAAGCAAAAACAAAGATTATGACTTGGAAAAATGCACCAAGTGGTGCTATTGTTCTGAGATCAACTGGGGTTAGAATACAGTTGAGTACCTAAAAAATGATTGAAGATTGTCTGCTTGCGCATAAATGGTTTTAAGGAAGACACTTGCAACTACTGTACCAACATGAGGTTTCCAAAGCTGTTACAAGGGCAGCTGATGAGAGTGCCAACTTTTGGAATCAACTCATACAGCAAGGAACATCCTCAATGTTAACAATTTCAAAAAACATTTGTTATTTTTATTATTAATATATTGTTTTTTCTTGATTAAAAATTAGTCTTGACGATAGATTTTATAGGTAAGTTTTATCTTAAGATTTTAAATAAAACAGTAAAAATAAAGAATTTTTTCAAATTGCCAACCTGGAGGATGTTTCTTTCTTTATGAGTTAATTCTGGAGGTTGCCATGAGAGAAACAGCTTTTTCAAGCTAATGTTTTGGAGTGTTTAGGAATTCAAGATGATTCATTTTACATTTTAAGGCCCAAGCTAACTACTTATGACAACCTTGCAAGTGAGTTTAGTAGAATATTTGTTAGAAATAGAAATGATTGGGCAGATATTAATATTTTTATTGCTGTCATATCTGTCCTAAAAGCTGCAGTTACTAAAAAAAAGAAAATAGACTGAAAATGTTTTTATTGAGAAGAATAGAAGGGGTTGATACATGTTGAGAGGCTACCAGGAGATGGAATGTGAAAAGGGGTTTCATAAGGTTAATACCTGGTACCAATGAATGATTCTATAAGACAGCATAGATGGATTACAAAATATGATAATCAATGGGATGTGGTGATAAGTGAAATATTGGAGCTTGTCCTTATTTGACAATGGGTTGAGTTGATTCATGAGGCAAGTTCTTATCTGACTTATTAAGGATTTTGGTTTGTCACAACATTGTATTTGATGTAAAAGCTAGGAACTAGGCTATTAATGTAAATGTTTTTGAGCCCAGGAAAAGATGAATCTGTTTTCAACATTTTCCTGAGGTAGGTTGAATTGAACAGAAGATGGGGGAAACTTTTTGGTAAAATTTTACAAACATTGAGCTAAAAAAGCTAAATTAAATGAAAGAGACATAAAATTCATCATAAACACTCTTATAGGCAAACTAAATCTCAGCAAAACTGCAAGGGCACAGAAAAACTGTAGAAAACACAAATATAAAACAATATTTATTAAAAGACTATCCAGAGTTTGTAAAAATTGTGAAAAATAGCTTAAACCCTCTTAATAGAACTAAAGAAGGCTATTGGCTAGGTGAAGGTTGATTAAAATAAGAATAAATGATTGATAAAAATAAGCTTAAAACCTAAAAAAGGGAAATAACATGAAAATATTGGCATGAGATGTATCAAAGATATGTTTAAAGCTAAAATGATAAAAAATGTGAAAAGAATAAAAGAGACTTCTGGAAAAGATAGGTTCAATAGAAAAAAGAGCACTTGAATAGGCTTACCAGAAAAACTTTTCCAACGAGAATAGCAATAAATTAAGTTCGGAACAGGCCAAAAGAAACAATGACTTTAAATCTTTCTGGAAAAATGAACTATAAGCCAAGAAGCCCTAAATAAGAGGATATATAAGGAGTAATTGATAAATTTTAATCAAATTATTGGGAATACCACTTTGTTGGCTATTATCTGAAACGTCTATAAAAGCATATTGAACATCCAAAAACTATCTAGAAAAAACAGAAAGATTTATACCAGACCAGAAACACAAGGTTTCTAAAGGTGTCTTCCTTTGGTTATAAAAAAGGATTTCTTGACCCTTACATGACATCTTTTTGAGAACCAACAAAAATTAAGCTTTAACTACACTGAAAAAGAACCAGAGGAAAGAAAATAATTAAATATCATAAAGTTCACTAACAGCCAACCCATGAGGATGAAAATAACCGTCTAAAAAAGAGGTTGAAAATGTTTTCTAGAGGCAGAGCATTCCTCCAGACAGAATTTGAGATATTTTTAAGAGGCTGTACAATTTTCAGAACAAACAGGCAGAAGAAGGACCCATGATACATAGTGAGAATGTAATAAAAGTGATAAATAAACTTATAGAGAAGTTTGAAAGCCTCAAAACCCAACAAAATGCCCTAACTCTTGAATTGGCTCATCTGAAAGATAGAATCTCAAACCAGCTGGACCCTGGTGTGAAGACACCCAATATTGACTATCAATGATGGTCAGTTCAGACTAGTATAATAGAGTTGATAAGCACTGATTGGCAGTGTCATGGAGATTTACCACCAGTAAATATTCTGTTAGTTGTTTTACGCCAGTAAATCATCAGCTCAACTAATTACCACTGAAAATTAATGTGATTATCATTTGCCACCAGTAAATCTATCTAACTAGTAATTTCTGCCAGCAGATTCATTAAGCTCTTGTTTATTGACCATCAACCACAATGAGCGGATCACTGTTGGTATCTGCAGCATTCATCTATTCTATCATCTATATCCAACTGATAAGCTACATAACAATCCAGGGGATTTACCAGCAGTAAATCCCTTTCTCAATACATAATCAACTCAATTGCCAGGTTTGAACCAG
>CAKOGF010000361.1:0-11264 GCA_933228935.1 Pemphredon lugubris
TAAAGGTTAAAAGAGGTTTTTTATTTGAAAGCTGAGCTTTTAGAAATATGGTTGGGATTAGTGTACAGTCTTCCTCAGTAAAAGTGGGTCAAGCTTAAATTAAAAATCCATAGATTAACACTTAAGTCCAGGCAAAGCTTAAGAGAATTAATAGTATTGCAATTTAGCAATTCAGCAAAATTAATTGTTGAAAAAATCTACAAGATCTACAAAAAAATTATAAAAACAACCCATGTATCAAGCTTTCACATCTTAGGAGATTATTTGATTTTTTCTTTTGTTTATATAAAATTTGGAAGGGGATTGTATGGAGACAATTCAAGGCTACTAATTGAGGTCATACTATAGTAGGCTGACAATTCTTTGTTCAGCTTAGAGAAGATAACACTGTTTTGCAAGTAATGACAAGGCTATGTTCAATACTTGGATAATCTGAGTACTATTTTCTCTAGCAGTGATACACTGTCAATAGAGAACACTTTGTCTCTATTACAATGTGTTGAATTCTGCTTAACCTCTGATTAGGAGATCACTTTTTATAAGATGTTTAAAATTCCTTGCCAGGGTTATTATCTGACGCTTATAACTCTTATTAGCCAGACCTCAGTTTCTCAGACTTTCAATTTTATCCACCAGAGTTAGGCATATATGCCTAACATGGGATGATATTTCAATACTTTATTTAATTTGTCTCTATTTTAAGATCCAGATATCAGAGTCCTGGCAGGGCCCTGTCTCTTACTGCAGTTGGTTGAGAAAAAGTCTGATGGGTACTCAAATTGAGTCTGGATTATGAGACAAGTACTCACTGGAATCTCATTCATTTACTACTAGATTAGCAACCCTGTAATTGTGGAGTTGCTTCAGAACTCTGATAAATTAAAAAATGAGAAATGGAAATCTAAATGCTAATAAATTTTAGAAGAAGCAAAATTTTTAAAGTTGAGATTTAAAAATAATTAGCTCTAAGCATAGCTATAGAGATAATACAGCCTATAAAAACAACAAAAAATAAAAAAAGCTAATGATTGAGTGACTAAAACCAGATTTTGGAGATGAATGACTTGGCAGACAGGTTTGACAAACTCTTCAATTTTGAGAGAAGATGCCGTAGACAACAGTGTAGCGGCCACCAACAGTGAAAAATTGACATCACATGTTGCATTAGTAAGCACAGGCACATATACAAACAAGAGCTCAATTTACATGGTTTTAGGCTTATCAAAGTAAAATACTAATAACTTGAATATAGATAGGGTTTTATTTAACTACTACAGTAGTTATGAGCTACAACCCAACTCATATAGATCAAGTTGGTGTGCTGACATCAGCATGTTGAACTCTGACAATCAGGTCTTCAGAAATTACTGAAAATTTTCTGACGTCATAAATTAATTTTTGGGCCAAAAAACACCAAATTATTTGATTTCTGGCTTTTGGAGCCTTTAACAGCAGATTTTTGGGTTTTAATTGAAGATGTATCTGCTTTGTAATACCCATGACTAGTTAGTATCACTTGAAGTAGAAATGGCAGTAGGTTCAACAGTTGAAAACTGGTCAGGGTGATAGTAATAAGATAGATAATTATTAACCAATGGAACACCTTGGCCAGCATGTTATATTGACTAAAACTTCCAACAAAGTAGGTCAATATGTAGTAAAGAGAGGTGTAGACAGCCAATAAAATGACAGAGTGAGAGATACCAGAGAAGGCCAAGGACTACCAAAAGAAGAGTTTAGTTGTGCTAGCTTTATACTGATAACCCTTGAGACTTTCTGAGTTGGGTTCAAAGACAGTTAAACTAGGCTAATAACTGCCAATTCCAAGGCATGCTGTGAGTACAGTTGTGAAATGAAGATATTCATCTTCACCTGGGTTGGAAATTAGTGGTGGTGTTGTCGCTGTGGTGTAGTTTTAGTGTCTGAAGTGATATTTAATTAAGAGAAGAATCTCTCAATGATAGCACAACTATTATCTTAAAAAATATTTTTTATTTATAGAGGTGTTCAAGTTACAAATATTTGCTTTTGTGACAGAAAACAAGAGATTAAGATCTCCAAGATGCTTGATTTAAAATCTTGGGGTTTGGGAATGAGAGTGGGACCAATATTTTGTTCTGTGCTTATCTTTAGTTTAGAGCACAAATTCAGAGTCTGGTTAATTAGTTCTGGCCTAGGGTTACTTGCTGTAAGTTGAGAATCTGATTTTATTTTTATCTCAGGTTGTGCAAATGACATTAAGTTTGGCCCCAAACTTTTGGTCTGAGACCCAGATTTCTATTGGATGGGGACAGAAGATTTTCCTGCAGAGAGAGAGCTGATAATTTGATGTCTCTTTTTGGGCACTTCAAGGCATTTTATTTTGGGCTCTCTGGGCAGGGCTCTGCCTGATTGGTTGAAGCTCTGTATTTTCTGGCTGGTTAAGAGCGGGCAAGTGTTCTGGAGGTATGATGGGGTTAGAATGCCAGCAGGATGCCGGGAGGCTGGCACATAATGGACGTCTGCATATTTACAGTGGGCGTCTGCTCAGACAATAAGTTGTCTGGGCCCTCAACAAGTCTTGTTTGAACCCTAGGTTGATTTCTCTCATGTACTAGTGAGAATTTTTGTTTGTATTGGGTAGTGGTGGACTCAAATTTTTTAATTTGCTCCTAGTATAGATTAATGGTCAAGATTTAGGTAATCTCAGGAATATTTCTGACAGCTTGGCTACCACCCACTTTTTATCAATTGCTTGATTTAGATCAGTATAGGCATTTGTGAGCCTTCTTTTTGTGAAGCTCCTCTTTGCTCTAATTTCTTGAGATGGACAATGCCGGCCAACTTGTTTTTATCCATGACAAATCTAAAATCTCTACTGATAAATCAGAAATGACTCTGGCCACTTGCCTTGGATTCCAAACCTGAGTTTGGCTGAAACCCTGTTTATCAGAATTAACTTTTAGCCAGGAAACTTTTTCTAGCTAATGTTGGTTGTTTTCAGAACAGTGAGGTCTAATTGGTTGACTTATCAACTAGTCTGAATCTATTACTGAGATTGCCTCAGCACTTTATCAGGCCTAGCTGGTAGGGTATTGCCTAGATGCTGTTAGCATGTCATTAAGAGAATGATGGTTTAGACAACTATAGAGCTTAGAATTTCTGACATTATGCTTAAATATAAAAATACAGAATCTAAAGAGAGGAGCTTTAAATGTAAAATGTGTATAATTTACTTGTCTTATGTTATCCAGAGTTTCCAGTAGAGATAATTTATTATATTTGACAGGTAGATGATTTTAGGCATGTTGAATTTGCAGGGTAAACTCTCAAGCAAGGTTCAAAGTCAGAAGCAAATATCTTTAACTCAACCTGTTAAATTATCAAAGTCAGGACAGACCAAGTTGGATCAGCCAGATAAGATGCCTTTGCAATTGATTCACAAAAAGAGTGCAGCTTATTTGAGATAAATATTACCTCCTATAAGTATACTTATCTCCCATGAATACACAGGAATTACTATATAAATTTCTTATTTCAAAATAAAAGCATTACCTAGTTTAATATTCTCTCTTTTCTGTAACTTTTCTAGAGCAGCACAGTTACAACAGGTAAATATCATGATTGCTTCAGTGAGACTCAATAGCTATTCAGACATATAAGATATGGCATATGTCCCAAGCAGTTAAAGAAAAAAAGGGGCTAGCTCATAGAATGGTGTCAGAAGAAATGCTGAAATTGGGTTAATCCAATATGATTAGTGAAAATAATTAGACTTATAGGCTAGAATTTTCAATGAAAAAACTTGGATACCTTGATAAAATTTACATTTAAATAGCAAACCCAAATGTCAAGCCTGTTTGATCAGAAGGGCTCATGCAGCTCAGGTCTTTTGGGCAAAGTAGGAGCTAGTAATCTCTATAAGAGCTAACTTGCTCTGATAGAGGCATGACTTGTGATGAGGTTAGTCAGGCAACAGGTTTATGATTGCCAAAAAGAAAACTCTATTAAAAGTCTAATTATTAGATGCTTTTCAATGCTTAGCAACTAACCTCTGGTAAAAATGTATACCTAGCTTAGAATATGAAAGTAAACCCCCTAAAAGTAGATGTAAGTATCCAACAAATGTGGCAAGAGGTTAACTTACTTTTAAATAAATTTGGAAAGCATCTGTTCCTGGCAGATAACTTCATAACAATTTATTTAGGCTGAAAGGCAGGGCCTTCTTTGTTAGTAAAAGTGCTATTGAAGTGTCATAATGAACAACTTGACAACACATGGAATATTTGCAGATTGCCAAATATTATTCTAACTTTTCAATTTATTTGCTGAGTTTAGAGTAGCCTAAAGCTAAATTTTCAAACAGCTGAAGTTTCTTGGGAAATAAGAAGATACTAATGTTAGGAGTGAAACTACTTGGTTGCAGTAGCATCTCTAAAGTTTCTAGCAGTAGGAGAGTAAATCTATTGCTGGCTGAGTTCTAAAATTATTAATCAAACCCTTGGGTAGCAAGTTCCAGGCCGAAATCCTTAGGTTGGGATAAATTAAGGCAGCACAGTTACTAGTGGTGCTAGACAAAGTACAGTAATCATGAATATACTACGGCTTGATATCCCTGGATGATGTTCACGTTATTTAAATGGCAGCAGTTTGTCCTTAATTGCGAAATAAACTAAAAATCCTTAAATTAAGCAAAGATTGGTAGCTTTAATCCAGTCTTGAAGTTTTGTTTTGGTCTATAAATTGGATTGTCTTGATGCTGATGTTGAAATTTGGCGATAAGGCGGCTTGTGCAATCCATATTTCTGCTAGAAGGAATGTTGTTAGTGCTATCAAATAGGGAAGATATACAATGTGCGGGTATCTAAGAGCTCAGAAGGGTTTCAAAAAATTCATGTACTTTTCACAACACTTTCTTGTGTGGGGTAGAAGTGGCTCTGAGTTCAGGCTTTGTTCCAATCACCTTCTGGTTATAGTATAAAAGAAGAAGATACAATTGCTGGAGTCGGTCTTTAGACTTGAACAAAGTTAATACTTATGCTTATTGGTTTGCTTACCTCAGATCTCTCCATTCTCGAATTACCGCCATCGGCTACCAAGTTAGATGGTTTAACATGGATATATACCTATTTGAGCATGCATATTCTTAAGGAGCAAACACAAGTTGTCAAGAACCGGCAGGAGTTTAGGGGTAAAAAAGAGCGGGTTTAAGATAAAATGCAGAAAACTGAGTTGTAAGTTGAGGTGTAAATATTCTGTCTTGGGTGTGATTTTAAAAGGATGGCTGGCTTCTGCTTTGAAGAATTCAAGAACAGTGGAGAGAATACAGTCAGTTGCGTTGAGCTAATACGTTAGCAGTGAGCAATAGGCAGCTTACCATCAGTTGAGTGAGGGGGGTTAGAGGGTTCAAAGATTGCTTAAGAAAAATCATGGCAATGCGAGCACGATAGTTTTGCAGCAAATAATTGACTTTAGATATCCGAGAAATGACAGGAAGCGTCTCCAAGAGAAGTGCTTGGGCCGAAAGGGCAAGCCTTGTGTGGCTTGGTTCATGGGAAGTCAGGGCCTTGATTAATCCCAAGAGCAGCTCGTCAACTGTAAGAGGGTGATGTATTGATAAGACTTCAAAGCAAACCAAAAATAGTCTTTGGAGAGAAAAGGAAAACACCTGCATTTGCCTATCCATAAGCATCAGCAGACTCCATCGGCAAAGCTGGCTTAGAAACTGAGGCGAGCTGGCATTAGGCCTCAATTCCAGTTCTAGTAGAACAAGGTTCATGAAGTTAGAAAAGTTGTCATAGGCGACATGGCAAGTGCCTTGCTGAACGCTGCTGGGGGAGTCTTGAAATAATTTTGCAACAAGCGATCCTCCTTCATCAACTTCTTCCTCTGTAACTGCGCCTAGGGTTTTTAGATAACCATGGACAAACGCTGGAAGATTTAGCTTAAAGCTAGGACAGCACCGTAGCCCATTGACTAAGACAAGGAACGTATCTTCAACAATCTCAGATGAGGAGTGATAGAGAACAATTTGACACAGTTGCCTGCAATCTGTTTCAGTGAGCCTTTTCGGTTGCAGGATGTTAGTGGATAGATATACTTTAAAAGAGTAGTCGTCTTCGAATTCAGGATAGGATAAAGCCTTGGGCACATGGAAAAATCTGTATGTAGGTCCACATGCATCTCTCTGGTCTTCCTTGATTATTCGCTTCAACTGTTCTGTGGCGTTTATGTTTTGGCTGCCCTTGACTAACAATGGGACGCAGTCTTCGACTTCATAAGTGGAATCATTATCGTCCGAGTCCTAGTGAGAAATAAGAAGAGCAAAGGGAACCTACCTGCAAGAGTTGCTCGATTTCTCTATCAGAGACTCTGAATCGATGCCCGCCTTGCTGATTTCTTTCCATAAGCAAATTGTCCAGTGAGTATTTCTCGATTATCTTTTGGCCTACGCTTGCTTTACGCTTCTTGAATGAGCCACTGGTAGACATATCTGAATCGAAGACTTCTCTGAGCCATTGTTATTTCGTTGTCTCTTCTCTGTTTACCTAAGAGGTGGCTCACATTCAGAGGGTATCTCCCTGGCCAGCTCCTCTTCAAAATCCTACCAGATTAAAATTGTAGATTAGCCTCTACGTACCTTGCTCTGCAGTGTAAATGCAGAGCGCTCGTCATTATCGCATCGATTTTCTTTCTCTGTGGTTTTATAAATTGGCGCTAAAATGAAGTGTAAATATTAAATCCCTTAACTAGAGTTCAAAGCAAGTCATACTAGAATAATGCCCTTAAGACTACTCTTAAAGTTAGACAAAAGTCTGGAATAAACTCCTGGAATTTATTGTAGGAAAGAAAAACATCTGCAAAAACCAAGCTTGAAGCTGCACAAGTTTCCCAAAGTGGAATCCCTACAATCCGATAAATTCTACTCACCTTTTAGAGCTGCGGATCTTTTTCGGGGTAATGAAGCTAAGGGAAAGGGTTAGGGTAGTGACGCGATAAAGAGTTTACTCTTAGATTCTTCCCTTTTAAGAAAAGCAATAGATTAACATTTTAGCCAACATAACATATGTAGAGAAGGAGTTACTTGGTAATTGCTCTTTTTGAACTTTGAATTTCACCTTTCATCCTTGTTGAAAGCCTCTTCATCCTAGGACTTGGTTAGGCCTTTGAAGTGATATTCTTATAGCTTTATTAAGGTTACAATGATATATCTATTTGGCAGATTTAATAGGATTAATTTTAAGTTGATCACAAACAGGCATTTGAAGCATATTTAAAAAAAGAGGAAAACGTGGGGAATAAGGCCCACAAATATATTGTCCAAAAAGCGGAAATAAAACTGGAGACGATAACCCCCTGGTAAAACCAGAATACAGATAAGATACCCAAAGATTACCGAATTTCTTCAAGCTATAAAAGCGAAAACTACCTCGCTAAATTTTAATAGCCTAGTTAATAATCTTGGATGCAGACTGATCCCCTTCAGACAATCTATGCTTGCTTGCAGCTGACAAATTAATTTCAAGCCAAGCCTTTACTCAAGCCCAAACAAATTTCGCTGTGATCGTCTTCCACTCCCCCTTACCCACCAAAATTCACAAAAAAGTTGCATCCAGCAAAAACCTTATCTCCAAATAAAATCCTGATTAAAAACCTCACACCCAGCCTGAAATGATACCAGTCACATTCAACTTTGGCCAAGCCAGCCCCTTTAGAACTTATTGTAGTTTGGATACTTATAATCAATCCAATTTAATTTTAAAGTGAAGCCTAATGTATCTCCAAGAACTTAAGTATCCTAGATTAAGTATCCTAGATGGAAAATGATTTTCTATTGGCTAAAACATTTAATACATTTTATGCAAGATCATCTTGTCCATAAATTTCAATAGATTAAAAAACAGACTTGTCCTTAAAACCACTGCTTCAAGGCTGTCATACCTAAATAATAACTCTATCACATTTAGATTTGCCAAAATAGCTCTTTGACTTTAGTAGGCCAAAGCTGAATCAAGGTGGTCCTACTCGTAAGACTTCAGACTTTTTCAATAACAGCTGCAGTTTTATCAAAGCCTGATCTTAATCACCACCAATAATTTCTAGTTCCCAAAGATAAAAAATAAAGCTAGGTTTGAGACAATAGTTTTATTGATAAGCCTAAACAAGATAATTTTAAATTAATTGGGACTATAAAATCATAAAGGCATTATATATAATTTTATCAGAAAGAAGACTAAAAAAGATTTATGTTTAAGTGGAATTAAATTACTAGGTCAGACTGTAAATATGCAGTAAAAAGTATTACATGAAAATCTGAGATTGAGAGCGTTTGTCTGAAATTATTCTGGGCTGAAAAGATTCAGTATTTGCCAAGATATAGCAACCAAAGGCAAAAATAAGGAAAAAACAATGAAAACATAAATTTGATCTAAATATCAATAAAAATAGAAAACATGGTTTGGGAATTAATTTTACAGTTCTGAAACTACTTCTAAAGTCTGAGCTGAACATGAATTCTGAAAAGAGTTAATACCTGCAACATTAGATCACTTAATTCATTCTTAACAAACTCCAACTACTATACTAAATCAATACATCTAATTGATAAAAATAAAAAATCTAAGCTTAATTTTATATAATAATTTGGCAATATCCAGAATCAACTCATACAGAAAGAAACATCCTCTGTGTTGACAATTTGAAAAATTGTTTTTTGATTTTATTTTTTATTGTTTCACTTAAAAGCTCAAAATAGAACTTAATTATAAATTTTCTCATCAAGCTTAATTAATTAAGCCAGAAAAAAGCAATACCTTAAAAATAAAAAATAACAATTTAGTTTTTTTGAAATTGTTGACATGGAGGACGTTTTCTTTCTGTATGAGTTAATTCTGGATGTTGCTAATAATTTTAAAGCTAGTTGAGATAAATAAAAAATAGCTCAGCTTAAAAAAATGATACTCATCTGAGTTCCAACATTTATATTTCTAGAAGCCATTTTTTCAACACAGTTTATACTTTGAGCTTTTATAATTTAAATTTATTATAATGGCTCAAAATTATGTCTATATATCAGAAAACTGGTTCTAGAGATAAAAAATATCAGAGATGAGATGGTTACCAAAAAAAGTCAAAAGGTAGGTATAAAAATATATATACAGCCAATAAAGTTTTGAGTTTCAATTAATAAGAGAAAACTAATTATACAACAAATTATTTACTCACAAAAGAAATTATTTAGATCAAGCTACAAACTTTGGAAACTGTATTCATGATAGCTTCACTTATTTTTGAAATTGACTACATTGCTATAAATGGTACTCACTTTGTTTTAATCCTCTTATTTTTTTATAAAAGTATTTCTGTAAAGCTTTCTGGGTTGATAGCTCTTATGTTCACGACTATGACTCTTAAGTTGTTAGTCGGGACCTGTGAATAAAATCCTACCTGTCCTTTTCTACAAGGACTTCTCAAAGAATAGGAAGTGAACTTTATTGTGCTTTTATTTACGAAGTCTCTAGCCCGGCTGGCCTACGAGATTTCTGATAAAGAGGTGATAAAGGTTGTGTTTTTAGGGCCCTCAAGTGGTACTTTAAATACCGCTCTGGGTGTAGTGTGGTGGCCTCTTGTCAGGATCCTGGGCATCTGGTCCTAGCTGTGATCCTGTTCAGCTGACTTGCGATGGTCTGATTGGTTGTGACAAGTGGTGTAGGGCTTGGGAGGAGGCAAGATCAGGCCTCTCCTGTACAGCTGGCCTCCTGGCGT
The DNA here is from genome assembly GCA_933228935.1 of Pemphredon lugubris. Taxonomy (NCBI): domain Eukaryota; kingdom Metazoa; phylum Arthropoda; class Insecta; order Hymenoptera; family Crabronidae; genus Pemphredon; species Pemphredon lugubris. Next base: position 9,745 of record CAKOGF010000361.1, read on the forward strand.
GCGCTGGTTGGTTGGATACGTAAGCCACTTGATTGGTTGAGGAATAAATCTCGGGATTTTTCCGGCGGGAAATGGATATGGATTTACTGGCAGAATATAACTCGGGATTTACCAGCGGGAAATGCATATGGATTTACTGGCGGAATATGGCTCAAGATTTACCGGCGGAAAAATAGGTAACAATATACTGGCAGAGAGCAACTCAGAATATACTGGCGGAATATGGTGCTAAGACTACTGCGTAGTAGATTGGAACTTACGGCATGTACATGCCTGGTTCAAATCTGGCGATCGAGTTGATTATGTGTCAAAACAAGGGATTTACCGGCGGTAAATCCCCCTGGGTTGTTATGATGCTTATCAGTTGGATATGGAGGATAGAACTGATGAAGCTGTAAATGCCAAAGATGATCCAGTTATTTAGTTGATAGACTAGCATCCCATAGATTTGCCGGCGGAAATTAATATGCAATAGATTTACTGGCGGCAATTGGCTAATCTAGGGATTTGTCGGCGGTAAATGGTGATCTGTTAATTACTGACGTGAAAACAACTAACTGAGGATTTACCGGCGGTAAATCCTCATGGCACTGCTAATCAGTGATTATCGATTATGCCATACCAGTTTACTTGACCATCATTGATAGTCAATTTTTAGCTGTCTTCACAATTTCTAACATTATGATATTATTTTTGGCCTTTACATGAATTTATATATAAAAAATACAAAAAACAATATCATAATTGTTACAACTATAACAATACCTCTTATGAAAATCAAACCTGTGTCTTGTCACCAGACAGAGATTGCAGAGAACAGGACCTCAATTTCATCTGATTCAACAAATAGCAAGAGAGTAGGTGCAAAAACAGCTTCTGTTGATATTTTCAGGATTTTTAAGATTTAATCTGTGCCCAAAAGATATTTTCAAGCTCTGCTAGGCTTAGATAGCACTGAATTTGTCATTTTTTGTTTGTCCAGTGCCTAAATTTATGCCAGAAAACTCCAGCCAAAAAGAAGATATGACATTTCCAATCAGTAGGTTTAAGAAGCCAAATGCTATTATGCCAGAGCCTGTCAGACAATTCCAAATACAACAACCAGCTTGAGCACTCTTACATGATCCCTGCAGACAGCCCTCAAACAATCCATAAAAATCAACATATGTATAAATTTAATAAAGGCTAAACCAACATCTCTGAAGAAGAGCCTTAAGACAAGTGTTTTTTTCAACCAGATACTAGAGCACCCTGAAACCAAATATACCAGCTTAATAATAAAAGCAGAACATGAAGAGGCACCTGCAGGTAAGAAATTATATAATGAATTTCTGAACCAGTAAATCAAAATTGTCATTAATATCAAATCAATCTGATTATAATAATATGTTCAACCAACATTTTTACCTTATCTGTTTCTTGTCTTTTTCTATTATCATTTTATCTATATATCAAATCATTCATCTAAAAGAAGAACTTTAAGTTCCTCTTATTAACTCAGAAGCATATGACTATTACTC
>CAKOGF010000362.1:0-11260 GCA_933228935.1 Pemphredon lugubris
ATTGAAAGCTATTGTCTATTGCTAAATACAAAATTGAAACATAGGTTTCTTGCCAAATCAGGGCTGTGAGCTTAGCTCATAAGCCGGATAGCTTATAAAAGGATTCTTTTGAGGTTATAGAAAATATATATCAAGATGCTTACACAATTAAAAATCTGGCCAATAAAAGGCTCATTAATTGGGTACATACCAGATTTCATAAAGGTTTGTTGTGAATAAAACATCCAGTGTCCTTTAATTTTGTCTATAGCAGGTTTGAATTGCAAAATCAATTGCAAAATCAATTCCAAAATTCTATCTTTCTCTTTTACTCCATAATGTATGATATTTTCTTAAAAAGACCCATCTCAATTTCCCTTTTTTATTTGACACAGTGACTGTCATCCTATATATACTGTTGGCTAGTATCTTGTTGTCTAACTAATGTTTTGTGGCTGTTCAAAGCACTATAAATTCAAATTCTATTTCTCAATAAAATTTAGTTTCATTATACTCTCTTTTCTTGTGTATTTTAAATAAATTGGTGTGCTTTTCATAGACTTCTATAGAGAAGACCTTTACATATCCTGTATTTAAAGGGCCTTAAGATAAACTTCTTATTAATACCTGAAGATTAAACACTGATTTAATATGAACAAAATCCTAAGGTTATTATTTACCACTTTGTCTCTTAGCCACACCCAAAGTAGCCTCAGCAAAAACGATGCTCGCTAAAGAAGCTGTAAGCCTCTGATTACTCTGCCCAACACAATTTTTTCTGGATTTTCACCACTTCCAGCCTTTGAATATAAATTTCTTGGGGCATGAAGATTTTTTATCTGTTATTTTGCTTGCTAACCAGTTTTTTGTCAATTTAATAAAATACAAATAAAAACAAACCAATTTTCAGACAAAAACCAAAATTAACTTTTTGAATACTTTAACAGTTAATAAAATTAAAAGTTACATATTATAATAAGCTTAAATTCTAAAAACAGCTAATTAATAGCTAAGACCAAAAAATAATAAAAAATAATTTAAACTTCTAAAATATAAAACTTATTTTAAACAATCAAAAACAGCCAATTTTTAAGAATAAATATATAAGTTAATTAAATAATTTATTAATAAGCAACAAGCAACTATTTAAACCCAAAGTTCATGACATTTAAGTCCCTCTTAAGATATTATATCATCTAATTTTTTTGTAGCCCCTACTTATCAGATTATACATGGTGTCCTTCTTGAGTTCATACTGTCTCTTCTTGAAGGGGGAGAGACTCTGCCAGGAACGTTATTAACCCTCCTAACATCACTTTGGGATCTCTAGATCAGTTTTCCAGCTTAGAAGACCCCAGATTAGCCTCTGGATTGATTTCCAAAAGCGCATATTGAAATCCAAATATTTGAATTGAGAAGCAACGTGCAAATACCTGCATTCTGATTTAAAATTCAAAAAACAAATCAGAATCAAGAATTAGCCAACCAGATGCTTCTGATTTTAAATTTTAATCCATTGAGTCTGTTTTTGGTTCTTCTTGTTTATCAGAGTTCTAAAAGTCTGTTAGCAACTTCCTAATAGTCTCAGACAAGTTATCTGACTCTTTGTCCTGTGGTTTTAACACTGTTGACGTCTTAGAGGCTGTTAATAATGGAGAGGGAGTAGTTAAAGGGTAGTTGAAACAAGCAATATGGGTTTATTAGACCCTCTTTTTTCATATTTTGAATTTTTCTTGCTTGTTGACTTCTTTTTCTATCAAACTGATGAGACCATTATATTAGCTGCAACTACTCCTCTCTACACCCTCATAAGTGATATTTATCTATAAGCGGTTAAATCTTGAGATTGTTATTTCCTCAATCAACAAAGTATAAATTACCACTTTTAATTGTATTAAGAGTCTATTCTAACCTATTTTAAAAGCTCAGAGCCAATATGAAGTTACACAAGATTCCCAAGTGGGTGAACCTTAGGGTTGAATTTTTGGTTATCTTGTTTTTATTAGGGGGTTTGAATAATTCTGTGTCAGTAGAAACCAGACCTGATTCTGGTACTAAGTACTCTTTCAACTTTCAAAATAATTGGCATCAGGTTATTTCTTTTTGTTGGTACACCATCTCAGTTCTTTTCTAAAATTCACCTATCAAGGAGAAATCTTCCAATCATAATGGTGCTCCTGTCTTCTTATTTATTTCATTTTTTGCTACCACCTTCCTTCTCATTTACCGTGGGGCATACTACTAACTTGTCTTTTTCAAGTCCCTCTTGGGTTTCTTCAGATTACTAGGGAATTTTTTTCATGTAAAAATGATTTTAATTTTATTAGGGACCATCATTACTGGATTAAATCCCTCAGCATTACCTCATTGCCTTGAAAATATGCCTTACATAGAGTGGGTACCTGTCAGACTCTATTTTTAATATCCTAGAGGGTCTTATCTACCCTGCTCTTAGATTTCTTGAGGCTCACAAGCAGCTTGCCAAAAGATGGCTTGCTGACTCCCACTGACTTGACAAAGTGGTTGTGCCATCCTTCCAGAGTAGAGGTGGTTTTGGTACCCTCATTCAAGACAGACTCCACATAGTTCCAGCTAATCTTGTTCTTACCAGGCCCATACCTCTTCTCCACAAACCTCTCAGTCTACTGATCATTAAATTATTCAATCACCCTGTCATTAGCTCACGGTTGGCCACATCTCATTTATCAACATCCAGAAGCTTTACTGCCTTCAAGATGTCATCCTTTTTCAGGAAGCACATTACTGGGTACCTCCCAACAATATGCTTAGTAATACTAGAGGGACCTGGTGTATACTTCTTTTGAAGATCCTTGAATGCCTTCAGTTTCCAGAGGCAGGCTTGACAGAAAGGAAGTAGCATTCTTGGGCTGCACAACCAAAGACCTTCTTGAATGCCATAGACTGGGAAGTCTTAAATTGAAGCAGAACTAGCTTGGGGTTCTTAAGCCATATTGAGCTGATGGGGTCCTTGGGTGGTCTTTCTACTGATGTGGCCTTGGCTCCTTGCTCCTTCAGAGCTATCTTCTGCATCTCTTGCTTGATTATCTTCAGGGCACACATGTAGTTCTCACTCTTGGTCCCAATCATGAGGCAGTAGATGAGAGGCACCACTCTCTTCTCTACTTTTGCATATATGACCCAGAGCTGGTTGAAGATTTTTGGGCAACTGGCAAAGGTTGCATCTGATAGCCACACCTCCTGATTCTTGATCACCTAAAGATTCTTCTTGGTAGCATAGATGATCATCCTCTCCTCAACCTCCTTTGGATCTTCATGCAGCAGGAAAAGAGACTCATCATTGGCATGCTTCAGTTGGTCATCAATAACCAAATCTCTTGCTGATTTGGGGTTGCTGGTGGGGATGGATGAATCTCTTCTCTTGTTAGTAATGAACCTGACAAGTTGATGGTATGTGTGGACCATGGACTTCTGAGGGTCATTGAGGTTGGCTAGGGCATGAGTGGCTATGTCAGAGGAGGACATGCTTGATTTGAGGGGTATATTGTTGATGAGGCACCACTCCAGGAGGCTCTTGAACAGGTCTTTGTGGGAGGATGTGTAAAGTCTCTCCCCCCTTTGGCTGTGGACAGAGTGGCTTTCCCACGACAATCCAAAAGATCCCCTCAAGTGCCGCCTAAGCCCCTGAGGGTGCTGGAGGATCTGGCCCACACAGTGGATGAGAGGTTTGTAACAGCTTACCCTGTTGCTCCTGCTCCCTGGATGGTGCCCTCCTGGGATGAGTCCCTGCGAGATTTGGACTACCTCTTGGCTTGGGCCCGCCCCCACCTAGCAGCTTTTAAGTTAGCTAACGTCCCCCCCAATCCCCAAGGTACTTTGGATGTAGAAGTGCTCCTGCAGGATGATAAGTGGGTTAGACCACCCCCCTCCAGCTCCCCCGGCCCAGCCAAGAAAATTATTGCCACCAGCCAATCACATCACGCCCCCCACTCTCGCCACCTCTGTGGTTCTGCCCCAACAATTTAAGACAAGCCAGCCCACTTTGGGACCTTGCTTGTCTATTCTCTCGTTTAATAAACCTTTGGTTTTGCCTTTGTTGGGCTCTAAATAAGACTTTTTTATACACTTTTGCTGCCGCTAACCCCCCCCCTTTTTACCTGATCCCAGCCTTCCCCATTTCAGGTACACCATCCTTCTCCTTAAAGCTTGCCAGGGAATCCGGAAATGCTGCTTCCCATTGCACGTTCTTTGATTCTCTCTCTAGCCCTGGCTCTTCTTCTGCTATGGACGACTTCCCCAGTGCTCTGGTCACAACTGGCTTCCTCTGTCCACCAAGTGGCAGAGCGCCCCTCAAGCGTCTTGCTGTTCTTGAATGACCTCCCCGGGGTATCTCAGAGTTTCTTGTCCTCTGGAGGCCTGCTAGTCAGGGGTCTTACCCAGGACGACTCTAATTGGGATAAGGAGACTGCCCTAGTTGCCTTGCCGCTTAACGACGGCCCCAGCCCAACCCCCATGATCCCCTCAAGCGTTCAGCCCCCTTGCCCAGAGGACCCCCTGGTTCCCTCTCCTGTGGTGTCTCGTTCTTCTTGGGTCTGTGGAGGCCTGGCCCTCATGGCCTTGGACCTCTACCTCCCATCCCTCTCGCTCCCGTTGTCCTTTTGGACACCTGTCCGAGCGGCCATCCCAGCCCTTTACTGGGTGGCATCCTGGTGGTTAGCACCCCCAGGATGGGAGCCGGACTTAGTAAGTTTAGCTCCCCTCTCTCACAGGATGGGCATGCTCTTCAAGAGGGGTTTTTAGGGAATCAAAATTTTTGGTCACAACCATAGATGGGCATCTTTTAGGCTCACACTTAAAGTGCTTTATTATACCTGATCTAAAATATTTGTTGTTATAGAAGTAGTATTTGTCATATACTAAAGTTGGTATTTACTAGGAAGTCAACATAAATAAAAAGGTGGGAAGCTCATCAGGAATTGTAGGGCCTTGCCCAAATAGGAGATATATTATAAACCAACACATTATGAGCATTAGAATTCAAATTTAACAAATAGAGGAAGGTAGGGACTGTCTGCAGTAATATCTTTACTAAACCATCAATGAACTTATAATGAGATACAAAAGGGGTCATAAAGTTTACTAACTCCAAGCATAGAACATAAAATGGTGTAGTTAGGAGGAATTTATTGGTGACTAAAGGTATGTCAATGTTAGGATATTTACTTTCAGAGTATCTTAACATCTGAGATGTAAAAGTCTCTTTAAAGTGAAGCAGAGGAGATAACAAGCTAAAAGCTTGCTGTTTAAAAATCTCCATTCTAACTAAATAAGTAAGAATTTATAATAAAACTACTTATAGCAAAGTATTTCTCTTTATTTAGAGTTAAAAAGTAAGAATTTTAAGTAGAGAAGGAATACAAAGGTAATTTAAAGTTGACTTTTAAAAATAAGAAATGAAAAAAGATTGAAATTGGGAAGGAAATCACTTAGAATTTCAGCTTACACTTACTCTTCAAGTGGGACTTTATTTATAGTAAAGAAGGAGATATTAGGCATTTAATCTCTGTTTGCTCATTAAAAGTTTAAAGAAAGAAAAAAAACCAAAAAGAAGAGATAGACAAGATCTGCAGTTAAAACTGCTAAAAAAGAGAAAAAAAAGGACCAGGCAACAGCTTTGAGCTAGGAATTCAACGATTGCTTCTGGGTAAGCAAAAAAAGAAAGAAAAATAAGTCTAAAACAAGGGAAAACGTAAAAAGAGAGCACACAAGGCATGGAAAATTCACAAGAACGCAGAAAAACTCTCTGTAGAAAGGTAAGAGCGTTTAAAATGCTATGCTAATTTTAGCAGATTGTTACAGGAATGATAAATTTTCTATTATTATCACAAAAGTTCTTGATCCTATGTGGAGAAAAGCCAGGAACTCCTTTTTGATCCTTCTTTTAGCTGGTCTTTTATTTCTTTTATTTGCAGTTGGTATTGATATTGATATTGATATGGAGCCTGGGTGTCTTGGGGTATTTTTTTCCTGATTCTGATCACCTTCTTTATTTGAAACTTAATCATTATTGGTGGCTTCTTCTTGGGATTATTGGGTGGTCTTATTGACAGTATCTTTATTCTTATTATCTTCTTTTGAGTTGTGGCTTTTGATGAGAGTTTCATCTCCAGCACTTTTGTAGAAGTACATATATGAGAAGCTGCTGGTAGAGCTATCTGTTAGCCATCTCTCAGAAGCTTGGCTGATTTCTGGATTTTGGGTGGTAAAGTCCTTGGTCTTTTTGGCTGTCTTGAACTTCTTCTTGTGGTGTATGGCTAATATAATAAATGCTTTTGTTTTTGTTGGTTTTATTTATTAGTTTGTTTTTACTGTTTTTTTTATTTTTTTGCTTGTTGTTGTCTTATTTTTAGCTGTTTGGTGTTTGATGATTGTATGGTTACAAGTAAATTTGATAGTATTTCTTGTTAGCCTTTAACTTTAGTGATTTCAAGGGTGTTTTACCTGATGTTTTTGGTATAATATTGTAATTATTCTTAATATTTATCAGAGGGGGTTTTAGGGGGAGTTTTATATTATTTTTCTAGGTCTTTGTTTTATAATTAATTTGGCTTTTGTTGCAACTGAACTAGTTATAGTTCAGTAGGGTGTTGGGGAAGACAACAGTTCAAGAAAGGAAACAGAGAATGAGAAGAAGTTGTATTCTTTATTTGTGCATGACTGTTAATATAATGTATGGGAAGGCCACAGAATAGAGAGGGGGTGGCGTGATCCAGGTAGGGTTTGATCTGCTGGAATAACTTGTTGATGGGTTACCAATTGTAAATGGGTTTTGAGCCTAATTAGGAAGTATTGGCCTGTGTCCCACTATTGCTTATGATAGGAGATATGGATTTAGGTTGGGGTGGTTCAAAGGATGCCCCCTGCATGTCGTGAGATACAGTGCCAACTGAAGTTCCAGTCTCGGTTGCGACACTTTCATATATTATAATTTATGAAGCCTTTTTGATTATTGAAAATAATTGCTAAAATGTTTTTGGGGGCTATTTTTTGTGATTGACAGAAAATCAGTCATATGCTGTAATAGTCTAAAAACCCTTAGGGGTTTAATAAGCTTGAGACTTGGACCAGTTAATCCCTATGGTTTGATGGGAAAACTGGCCCAGAAAAGCCAAAAACATTATGTTAGGCCCAAAGTACTATGTTTTTGAGCCTTATCATTTAAGCTTTTATTAATGAAATAAATTACTATTTAAAGCTAATATGTATAATAATAATAAAATTATTATTTTTGATATTTTTAATAGAAATCCTAATATATTCTCTCTATTTGATTTTAAATATAAATTTAAAAATAAAATAAAATAATGTTGTGTATATACTTCTGGGAAGTATATAGACTAAAATAAAGGGGAAGATTTGAAGAGAAGAGATATATATCTTTATTGAGGAAATCAAATAAGCTTATATAGCTTGGTATTGCATCATGCCTCTCCATATAGATCAAGGTAGAAATTTGCTTCAGGAAAAGGTTTGGTCCTGGTATTGATTTCAGAAGAAAAGCAAGTAAAATCAGGATTCATGATGTATTCTTTTTAGTTGAATCAAACCATTGCTTTGAAAAAATATTTTCCTGAGAGAAGTTGAAATTTTTTTCAAAAATAGTATAAAAATATATATTAAATCAAATTCAAACAGGAAAAAATCAAGTAAATTAATAATAAAAGATTGTCAGGATTCTTAATCCTAATACCAGTAGAGGGGTTAAAGCACAAGCCAAAATCCAATAGAGAATTTTCTATATCAAACTATTGATTCAGATTTGTTACAAACCTTGATCTGCATAACAAGAAATTAATTAGAAGCCCTTATTAGAAATCAAACCTTTTGTATTACTCTTGCAGTCTGAAGTCTGCTGCAAGAAATCATTAAATCTCAATTAAACTGGACTTTAAGGCTTGATAAACTCACACTTTATACATGCTTCTTATGCTTAGCTTATAAGCCTTAATCTTATTGTTGAGAGCTTTGCTCCAACAACTTCTTTTTTACTTTTATTGTCTTATTTCCAATAAATCCTTTATATTTTTCTTGATCAGCATATTAAAATTTATTAAAATAGGGCTAAACATGACAAAGCCTGTTAATGCCTGATGGATAACATTTCTTTTAATTCTGCTAGGCATATGTCAGATCTCAATTTTCAGAAAATAACTTCCAAAAAAACCCACCAATTCCTATCAAACCCAGCACTAACTCTGCATGGTATATGTTTGGACCTCATCACTTACATTTGCCATATGTTAAAAAAGCTGTTGTCTCTTCTATAATCCACACAAATATTGCTTGGTATGTCTTAGAGTATGCCAGTTTTTATTTTTCTCCTTTGCCAATTTATCACTCTGCTTGAAAGACTTTTTTGCTCACACTCTCAACATGCTAATGGTTGGGAAATCTATTGAAAGCTCATTGATTAAGTTTAACTTTGAGGCTTTTCTTCACTTGTTTAGGGGAGAAACTTTCTAACCAGTGGATCTCTAATACCTCTCTTTCCTTTTTTAAGTCTCATTCTTTAAATCATACTTTGGTTTAACACAAACAAATACCCGAAGCAGGATTATTAATACACCAGATTCAACAAATTCTCTTTTTTATTTTCCCTCTATAGCTTGCCGTATTGCCAATAGCTTGATTTATTTTACCACTTTGATCTAAATAATAATAGGGTTTAAGCTCTAGTATATGATGTTTGCCTTTATTTTACAAGACCTTAAAAAACAGATATGTTAAACAGATGTAAATCTTTAGTAAAACTTCTAAAACAACCTGGAACCAGTTAAACAAAGAGGGCAAGAAAATGTTCTTTAATTAGTTTTTCAACAACTGATTAGCATCAATTTTGATCCAACTATAGTTTTTTTTCATATTCAGCTTTCATAGCTTTACAATAAATTATTTTCCTTAATTGAAGGTATATTCTACATTTCTAATAATTTTTTTCTAATTTTTGTATTCAATAAGTTTAATTTTTAAAATCACTACTTATTAAGTTTATTTGATTAAATTTCATGCACAGAAGATGAAATAAAAAATGCTAAAGATTTTAAAAATATAATTTTTATTAAAAATACCTTTCTTTATTTTGTATTTTTAAGGTTATAAAATTTATATCTGAAATGACATAATTAGATCAAAACTTATGAAGAATCAGTTGTTAGAAAATTAATTGATGATACATCTTCCTGCCCCTAAAAAAGCTTATAAATTTATAAATATTCGACAAATAATATATCAAAGGTTATATTAAATGTATTTATTGTTGTGTCTGCTATTTTAGTAGTTACAGAAAAGAGAGAAATAATATTGAATTAGATGATGGCTTTATTGTAGAGTAAGAGATTATATAGTTTGAGCTGTAGCTTTCAAGAAAAATGATTTTCCTGTTATAAAAAAAATATTTCAAAAAATGAGCTGCATACCTTATAAGGCTAAATAGCCAAAGCACTTCAACTGGGAGGCTTGGCTTGGTTTATCTTGACTACAAGGATTAGGTAGGTTGAATCAAGTCAGGTCTTTTTTTTGACACAGAACTTTCCCAAGAGGTTCACCCTGCAGTTTCTACATTGTGTAGCTTTACAGTTTAAAGTCAAATTTCTCTAACAAAAGTTTAAATTAAAGAAATATAAACTATATACTCTTTAAAATATGAACTGTCAGTTGGATTTCATTGATCTTACCTGTATACAATAAACCGCCTACTATAATCAAAAAAATAATATTTACAAAGCTATATCTTTTAAAGGTTTTTGGCAAATGAAATCAACCTTGGTTTACTTTGATAAGCTAAATATACTTAAACATTTCTTGTACAGTTTTAAAAAGATTTAAGATGGATCTATTAAACTATTCCATGATGAAATTTGATTTGGTGACATCAATAAGCCCAAATTCACATAGCAGATAGTGTTCATGTCAAAATAAAACAAGTTAAAAGTGATGCTTGAATCCATTTTATGTTGCCATGCTTAATCAAAATAGATTTAAAATAAATCACACACCGTTGCACTAGTAATTTAATCAATTCTAAGACGGAATTAATCAGAATTGATTTAGAAGCTGATGTTAGCCAGCTCAACCTAAAAAATCAGTAAAATGAAGTAATATGTAGCCTAGAAATGAAATAAGATCATAATCCACTCAAGAAAATCATGGAAACTAGGGTTAAAAGTAGCAATTATAAACAACATGAATTTCGTATCAGGTGTTGCATAATGGTAAAACTCATACACATTAGCAATTAGTTTTTTCTATAATCATTTAAACAAGTTAAATTAGCAGACGAATTACCTCGAAGATTAATCGGGAGTTGGGAGGTACACCAGCAGAAGGAAGGCCCTTCTTGCCATATGCCCATTCAGGTTCAATCGTAATTTTAGATTTTTCACCTTTAGACATTGTCAATAAAGCTTCATCCTAAGGGGTATTAAAAATAAATATGTAAGCGCTAATTACCCAGCCACGAATCACTCGCCCAACACCAACTTTAAAGGAAAGAGGGTGCTTAGGCTTTTTAGTTTTTCCAGCTCCTGTATTGCTATCGAAAACGGTCCCATTTTCCAGAGTTCCAGTATACCAGCAATGTACTGTATCGCCTTTATGAGGAAAATTAACTTTATCACCCTTTTTCATTTGCTGTTTGGTATACAATATAGGTTCCTTTTGGATCAAGATTAAAGAGTAGATTAAAGAAACAATACCTTCTCATTTTTAACACTGACTGGTACAGATGCGGTATCTTCAGAGGCAACAACTTCCTTCGATAAATCACTGGAAGCTTTTTTAAATGAGCCACTGGCATAAAGATCTTTATAGGCTTGCACTATCATATCTTTGTGTAAATCTCTGATTATGTCATCAACCTTTCCATTAAAGCCACAAGTCTTTAAAAACTATCAGGGAGTTAACACTTTAGCAAATATAAAGCATTTGAAAACTAAATACGTTTTTTGTCTTTAAAATACAAAAATACCTCAGGATCGGCATTTTCAGAAACAAAGGTGAGCAAGGCACGCTTCGAAACTGAAGGCGAAGAAAGATCTTCATCTTTAAAAGGCTTGCTTGGTATAATAGAGTCTGACATTTATTCAAGTTAGCAGTACAACTTAGAATCGTCATTATTTTACTAAGAGCCTGATAAATATTGTCTCTCGTGATCCATTCGAGTGAACCCTCATGATTTTTTATTTAGTTTTACGTTTCCATCTGAGCTGAGCTTTGAAAATTTTAACTTGTTGTTGTGGTGAAC
>CAKOGF010000363.1:0-11259 GCA_933228935.1 Pemphredon lugubris
TAGACCAAAAAATATAGCCCACTTACCCTTAAACAAGCATATAATATCGTATACTCTAAACTAAAATACTGCCAAATTAAATCAAGTTGAGTTATAATCAAATGTCGAAAAAGGTATTCATTTATTAAGGTTTAAGTTTTACTTGGGGGGTTTCTCCAGTCTATTGATAAAAGGGTTTGTTCTGCTTTCAGAATATATTTGCTTATATTAATTTACAATTGGTATCATAGCGCAGGGTTGATGAGAGAATCGAACTAAGTAAAAAAGATTCACTACCCCAAGAAAAACAAAATATTCTAGTAGAAACTAATGGTAGCTCTGCTGGACTTCCGAGGAAATATACAGTTAGCATTGCAGTTCCAGGTTCTATTGTTGCCAATGCACAATCCCAAGAGCTTAGAACTTATTTAGTGGGCCAAGTATTAAAATTTATAAAACCCATGTTAATATATTTTCAGTTAGCACGAGCATTTGTTATCTTCAACATAGATGAAGTTGTTGTATTTGACGATAATTTGAGTCCAATCGATAATAATCAAACCGAAGAAACAGGAAGTCAATTAAAGGGGACATTTCAAGCTTCATCCTCGATACAATCTCCCCATTTGTTTTTGGCAAGGATTCTTCAATATCTTGAAACTCCCCAGTAATTCTTTTATTTTTTTTCAAATTACTTAACCTCATAGATATCTCAGAAAGGCTCTGTTTCCAATACACAAGGACCTACAATTCGCAGGTAGTTCGATCTCAGAATGTTATTTAACAATTTTAGGCCTCCTTAATCCGCTAGATTCACCACACCATCTCCGTGCTACTGAAGCCAGTAGATATAGAGAAGGAATTGTTATGAAAAAGCCCATCAAATCTGGCCAGGGTTCTTTTGTTTCATGTGGTCTCCGAAAGGTTAGAATCTCTTTATTTATGTTTTTTACCAAGTATAGCTATCCTGCAAACTTTTATCGTTAATTATCAAGAGATTGTCCGTTGAGAACACCTCAATTTTGTACTTAATGCTCTTCATGTCTACTAGCACCACGGCTCAACTTTAAAATCTTTAACTCATCTTTGTAGGACGTGGCTATAGATAAATGCCTTAAGCCCGGAACAAGAGTAACAGTTGAGCTAAATGAAGGGGAATGGAATGGTAAACAAACTTACTTTTATGGCTCTGATTTTTCCAGCACAGCAAGTTAAAAGAGCTCATCTCCTTGGAAAAGTGGTTTCTTTTCGTCGCCCTCGAGAAGCTCATGGAATTTATTGGGGATATCAAGTTAGATTGGCAACCAGCCTTTCAAAAGTCTTTGACGAGTGTCCCTATAAGGTACAAAGATTTTAAGACTTGTGACTTATTAGAAGGGGGGATATGATCTTAAAATAGGAACTTCTGAGCGAGGGGAATCAATCGACACTGCTTCTTCAAAAATTCCTCAGTTCAAGTAACTATGCACTCATCAATTTGAATTTATTCATTTTTAGTCATCTCCTTCTTGTTCTTGGAGGCGTTCAAGGAATTGAAGCTGCAGTTGACGCCGACCAATCACTAGATCTTTCTGCTGAGGATTCCTCGTCTCTTTTTGACTTTTGGCTCAACACTTGTCCAAACCAGGGCAGTCGTACAATTAGGACAGAGGTACCTTAAATCTTTAATACTTTTTTTGCTTAAATATCTATAGGAGGCTCTCCTAGTTACTATGTCAGCTCTTCGGCCTACAATTTTAGTCAAAGGGATTTTATAAGTTACTTTATCAAAGTACGGTTTTCTTACCAGCTATCTTTGGATCATAGAGGTATCAGTTAAATAATGATTAGGTATATTTCTTTACTTTGACATCAAAAGTTGTGTTTTTAAGCTTTGCTTTAATAGGAAGTTTTTTATATGCCATCCTTACTTAAGAAACATTTCATACTGTTGAAATGAAAATTTTAATTCTAAGTCACAATATAGTTTTCTGTTACTCGAAATACAAAATTACTATTATAAAAATAGTCCACACTCACTATTATGACTATTTAGCTTAACTGAATTTTAAGCCAACAAATTTCATGAATTAGGCCTAGCTCATACAATTTTTTGCCCAAGTAGCTATGTGATTTTAAGTTTCAGCTTAAAAATATAATGATGTCAAGCTTAGCTTTTATAAATTCAGAATAAAATACACTAAAAATGTTGAATGATTCACTTAACATAAGATCTAACCCAGCTTAGCAAAACTAAAATGATCAATAAAATAGTTTGGGATCAATTGTTACATAAGTACTCTAACATAGTGTTTTTTTGCTAAAAATCCAATAAATTTTAAGCAGCAATTTGGGTTTATTTTTAACTTATCACCTTTCATTTGTTTCTGGGCCCAACAATGTCTGGACAAAAAAATGCTAAATTAAAAGTAAAATCTATATAAATGAGTAGTAAAAGAATAAAGCATTAAATCTGTTGTAACTGCTAAAAGCTGCAGTTACAGAAAAGGAAAGGAAGAGAAATAGACTTAAGATGACTTTATTGAGAAGAAGAGAAATAGGTTTTATATCCATTTATAGGCCACTGGGGGTGGCATGTGAAAAGAGGTTTTATGAGGATGATCACAGGTATTCATGACTGATTCTATTAGAACAGTATAGGTGGGTTACTTGGATTGGTAATCAATTGCACTATGGTATTGATGGACATGGGAAATTACTCTTATTTGGCAATGGGTTGAGTTGAGTCAATAGGCAGGTTCTTACTCAACTTGTTAGGGATTTGGCTTGTTGCAACAATTCTAAAGACCCAATTCATTGATATGTACTAGCTACCATCAAAGTTCACTTGAGTTCTTTTTGTAACTTCCTATATATTATAGTTTAGATAGTTTATTTTTAGCTTGAAAATTTAAATTTTTTACCCTTCTTATAAGCTATGAATTTTTTTCTTCTATTATAACTAATTAATGCTGTATATATACTTATTGGAAGTATATAAACTGAAATAAAGGGAAAGATTTGAAGAGATAAGATTGTTATCTTTATTGAGAAATAGAAGAAGCCTTATATAGCTTGGTATTGCATCATGTTGTTCATGTAGATCAGGTTGGTCATGTGCTTTAAGGAAAGGTTTTGTCCTGGTATTGATTCTGGATGTTTCTGTGTAGAATCAGGATTTGCAATAAAATCTGTCCATGTGGATCAAACTGATAAAGCTTGGGGAATTGTTTGCCCAAGAGGGAGTAATCAAAGATGTTGCAACATTAACATAAAATATGAATTATTTTTAGTAAAGTTAAATATCTCCAGCTACTTTCCAGAGCTTACTAGTGACAAGATTGCTTTTTAAGATTTGAAATGTATTACTGCTGAATTAATTTGGGGTTCATCAAGCGAGAAAGCTGAGGAAGAAAGCAGTAAAATGTACCCAAAAAGTGAGATCAGATAATTTTTTATTATTGGTAAAGCTAGCATTTATGTTAACACCAATAGCCTCTGGGCCACAAGTGAGATAGTAGATTATTCATGCAGGCTGCTTTATAAATAAGCAGCCTTCTGAAATAAATCCGGGCCAAATTTCAATAGATTTGGATGCCATATAATTTTATTAAACCAGGTCCAGCAATAAGTTGCAAAGTAAAAATCTAGTTTTATTTGTTTTATTAATGAATAGGTTGTATCTAATTTTTTAAAATTATATTTGTTTAAAACTACAGTAATAATCTAAAAAAGGAAAATGTATTTTAATTATAAAAAATATTGCAGCTATTTTTATTATTTTTCTTGCCACACATCCTAGGTTTCAGCCTGTGATTTTTCACTAGATACCAAGAAGGCAGCAATAAATTTCAGAAGGTGAAACTGTATCTTCAGCTGTGGTTTTTTAAAGAAACCTGATTTTCTTAATGTTAGAAATAAGGCTGTAGAAAGTAAAGGTGTCAAAAATAAAATGGGTATTGATTTGAAACAATTTTTTAAATTTCTAAACTTATGACATCATTTTTGGATTTTATAATGTAAAATTTATTATAAAAAACTAAAGCTAAGGTCATAATGCTGGAAATAAAGTTGTAGAAAATAAGGGTGTTGGAAGTGAAGTGAGCACCTTCAATTCTAATATTGCCATTCAAATGGAGTCTTAAACCAGAATCTGCTCTAAAATTTGTCACAGATAGTAACATCTTAACCAGAATTGCTTGACCTAAGAAAGTAAAGCAGGTAGGAGTCAATAAAAAGGCTAATGAAAGCCACACAGTCTTAAGCTAAGCAATTGACAAGAAGTGGGAGTGGCCAGGCAGGTGTACTTTTGAACAGAGCCTTTAAAGCTGCTGTTTAAGTCTCTAAACCCAAAAATCAAGTGATTTGGTGTTCTTTTGACTCAAAAAGTAATTTATGATGTCAATTTTTTTGGTAACTTCTGAAGGCCAAAAACCAAAATTTAAATTGCTGATATCATCATTCTCACTTGGTCTATATAAGCTGGGTTGTAGCTCACAACTACTTTAGTAGTTAAATAAAACTCATATTATATTCAAGATATTAAGTTTAAACTCTGGCAAGAAAAAACCATGAAAATTAATTTTCTGCTTGCATACATGCCTGTGTGCACTCTTGCAACACACAGTGTAGATTTTGCAGTGTCCACAGCAGCCCTGCTCTTGTTGGCAACAACATCCATTGTAATCAATGAGATTGTTAAGCCTGTCTACCAGATCATTTATCCGCGGAATTCTGTTTCAGTCTTTCAATCACTTGCTTTTACATTTTTTGCTCTCATTTTTATAGGCTGTACTTTGCCTATGCCTTTGCTTGAAATCTACCACTTAAGAATTTTGACATTTAGATTTCCCTCATTGTCAATGTTTTAAGCATTTGGCTTTACATATCCCATTTTCTTAATTATTCTAAATTTCAAAGTGATTCTACCATCAAAAATGTTCTACCACAACCCTAGTCAAAATCAGGGAAAATAATCAAAGGTATGAAAAAACTGTGTTTGTTATTTATTATTAATATAATTAGCCTATTATTTAATAATGCAATATACTAATAGTTGAATGAGTAATCATTTAAAGAGACTGTACTGAAGATTTAATATAGGACATCTTTTAGAGCAGCTTCTGGTTAAAATAAGTCAAAGTTACAAATAATTTTCTGGATATAGTATAGTCTAAAAGAAGAATTAAGCATAAAGCCCAATATAAAATATTACTTCTAATTTAGCTAATTAAAAAAAGTTGGCTATATTATTTTGAGCAATTCTTACCTGATATTAATATATTTTATAAGAAATAAATATATCAAGGCAATGATATCTATATTATCAAATTTATAAAAAATAGTATTAACTTTAAGGAATATCATTTTTAGCTTTCTCTATAGATTCTCCTTTATTATTTATAATTTTGAATTTTTCTTATTTTTAAGCCTTTTTTCTTTCCTGAAGTTTTATTTCTCTCTTTTTTTAAGAAAGAGGTATTAGGCTCAGAGAGCCTGTTTTTTTTTGCTCTTCTGAAGAGTATCATCAAGACACTATCCATAGAGATGCTGAGATATTTAATCTGAGGGGTTGCCCAAAAAGACTGGGATAGAAAGATAAAAAATACCCCTGGACAGCAGAGATAAAAGTGCTGAAAATCAACCACAATAGACTCCAGAAATAATCAGGGGCTAGTGCTGGTATCACAGGCTTGGGAGAGACCTTCAACTTGCAGGATAAAGCAGAAGTATCAGGAGTGACTACAACAGGTTTCTGGATCAGAAGAGCAACAAGTGGAGGGTCATAATCACTGGGTATCACCAGGCTCAAGTAGTGGCCAGGCATTATAGCCACAATTCCTAGAGAAACATTCAAAACCTAGTCAGCATCCAAGAAGGAATTATTAGAGAAGTTATCAGGTATAATAATTAGGAGGAAATGTAGTAGACCCAGGAACATAAAAATTCAGTATGAAATATGCATCCACATTATTGCTGGTGAGGAAATAAACTAGGAAAAAAGGTACTAGCCAGGTTAAATTCTCTGTAAAATTTGGGTTTTGATGGTGTGGTTCCTGGAGTAATTTTCTTTTCTTTAAGTGGTTTGAAGGTGCTGAAGAAGTGGAGAGAACAAGGAAAATAACCCAAAAGTCAGCAGAGTCTTTAAATAAAATGTATTAGTATACAATAATGTGAGCCAATGCAGGGTAGAGTTGGGTTGTCTACGGTGGAGGGTCTGAGGTTCAATTCTTAGGGGAAGAACTTTTTGATAGTCAAGCAACAATTAAATAGTGTAAGCTATTAAAAACAAGCGTGATAGGCTGCTAATGAAATTTAAATATACAGAAATACTAATAAAACTAAAGGCTTTAAAGAAGCCAGTTATAAAAAATATTTTTTAAAAATATGAGAGAAGGATTTGGATGATGTCTTGTGGAATACAAAACTGTTTAGAGAATTACTGAAATTTACTTTAATTATAAGTAAAAAAGAAGCTCAGAGCACTTTTCTTGGCTTTGTTTGAAAAGTTTGGAGTGATTGAATGATTATTGGCTGGGTTATTTGCGCTTATAAAAGTTTTCTATCTGAAATCAGATATAAGGAAATTTGGGTAAACCTATGTTGTTGGCTAGAAAACCCATAGTTCTAAACTTAGATCTAATGCCATCATGTTAGGAATAAGGAGGGGATAGATGCAACTGATGTATCCCCTTATGATTGGATAAGGGGAAAATAATTAATATAGGGCTGAATTTCAAAAATTAAAGCCCCTAGTTTTGATCAGGCTTCATCTCAAGTAGGGGAGATGTCCCTGATGGGTTTTTTAAAGAATTATGGGGGTATGTCAATAAATACCTCTCTTCCACAGTGTGAGCCAAGTAGTCAAGTTTGAAAAGAGTTAATGAGGGCTTTTCTTGGAATTTATTAGTGCATCTAGAAAACAAATCTCTATCAACTGCTAGAGAGAGTGAGAAACTTTGCACTTTTCCTATTTTCCCTTTATTTTTTGGATTCTGTTTAAGTTGAAAACATCTTATAAGCTCCCAGAGCTGTGTTTTAAATAAAAAATATTTTTCTGGTCCACCTGAGCTTCTGAGCTAATCTAAATTGAATTTGGAGTTAGTAGTAACAATTGGCTAACTTTTTATTGCCTTTTTTCTTGCTAGTCATCTCAGAAGCCATAAATTCAAGTTCAGGACTGGTTTTTCTTAGCTAACTGATCATTCACACTTTCAGCTTTTTATTGATTCTTTTTTAATAAGTTGGTAAAATTATCATGTTCTTTGAAGTCACATTCAACAAATCAACTGCCCCTTCTTCCAGAAAAGAAGAATTGCTTGATATAATAAAAAAATCAAAAATTAACCTCATTTTTTATTACCTAAGCTTGAAATTGAAAGAATAAATATATTTTAATCATAGTTTAAACAATAATTTGAGATTTTTAGCCTTGTATCTTCAATAGATACTTGCTTGGTTTCAGGGCTTTAATTTTCTTATTTTTTACTTCTCTGAGTTTATAAGTAGTATTATTTTTGCTTATAATACCCTTTAACCTCTTGTTTTCCAGCTTAAAAAATATTCAATAGCATCTAGGCCTTGTTACTTGATAAATTCAACCATGTGCTTAACTCTACTCAGCGTTAAAACCTATACGTTAATTTTATAGAACAGTCATTTACACTTTAGGTTGAGCTTCACAATAATTTCCTAAGCTTAAAAAATTGACAAGCCACATATCACTTCATATAAGATTTCATAAGTCTTCATTTTTTTATTTTAGAAACATTTATTGATTTGGTTAGTTTAAAAATCTTAGTACTTAGAGCATTAGTTTATAAATATCTTTTCAAAATCTCCAGACCTTAAATTAACTTTGAGTATTAAATATTTATTAGCTAATATATGACCCAATATTTTTAGTTGAGCACTTGAAGTTAAGAGTAGAAAAAATTCCAAGAAAGAGATACAAAAAGAAATCAAAAGGAGATAATCTTTATTAAAAAGAGGGTATGCTTTTATATCATATTGAAAACCCACTGGGCCAACAAGTGAGAGGAAACTTGTGATATTGATTGATCTAAAGCTTAAAAATGTACCACATAAAAGGCATAAAATTACCATTGTCTCAAAAAATATTAATATATATAAGAAAGTCTGGATGTCTGTCTGGATGTAATGCCACCTCAAGTGCACTCAAGCTGTAAGAGATACAATTGAATTGATTCTCCCATAAAATCTATAATTAAAGCCAATGGTAAATCCAAAAGCCTAATTTGGTGCATCCTTGCATGAAATTACTTACATGCCCCCTGTAAAAATTATGTTTGAATACAATGGAATGTGGCTTAAATTGTATGAGCTGAAAATTCAAGCCAATCAAACATAAGATAAAGTTGTTTTTATTAATTGGATTTTATAAGTTGAAATGATAGATTAATCTATTTGAATAAATCACTTAGTTTAAGTGGATAAATTACTAGATCCAAGTGGCTGTATATTATTTTAGAGCTACCTTTGCTTATGCTTAGGGCTTCTGGCTGGATTTGACACCCAGGAACCACACCCCTCTTCTTTTAGAAGATTTGAGCGGAGAATTCCCAGGGGATTTTTTAATAACTTTTGGCAAATAATTGCCATTGCTGCTTTAGAAAGCAGATAAAGCCACACAACTAAATTCAGTTGTTGCGGCACAAAGCAGCAGCCAATGAATCTTCAGTGCCTTTCTGCTAAAAAGCAGCTCCCCCAAATTACTGGAGCTGCACAGCTTTTGAGGGTTAACTCTGGAGCAGCATGGCTTTAATTGATTGGATCTTTACCAAACCTTACTCCCTTAACTTTTCTGCTACTTCAGCATAACCCATAAAAAGCAATATATATTTCTTTAAATTAAAATAAAAAATTAAATAAAACATTTTATTGCAGATCATTTTTACCAAGTATTAGGAGTTAACTAAACCTTGCAACATACATTATGAGTTTCATTACCAGGAATAAAGTGAATTCAGAGTTTTCATCTTTAAAGAGTTTAAATAAGCAGCTTAGAGTTTGCTCTTATTTAAAAACATATATATTTATATATTAATTACTTTCTGATTTTTATTATTGTTGCTAATAAAAGCTACATGTTTTATTATTTTTTTGCATTTGCCAATCAGCTAATTTATAAAATTAATTTTTTAAAATGTCAATTAATTCAGAAATATAATAGTATGGCCTTTATTGTTTAACCTATATAAGCTCAATATCTACACTATCAGCTAGCATAGCTCTGGTTTCTTTGAGTTTCTTTAAGGTTAAAGTAGACATATGACTTTGATGTATCCCAAGTAAATCTACAGCACCATTAAATTCACGTTCTGATGCTGCACTTGTTGCTTGACAAGCAAGTATATCTTTTGCTATTTTGCTTAAAGTGGGGTATTGTATTGAGTTTTCCTATAAAAAATAAGTTATAAATTTTAATATTGTATTTACCTTCCAATAGGCTAAAATATACATCATAGTAACATCACTATTTAAGTATAATGCCAATTCACCTACATGTTTCTGAGCTTGGTTTTGCTTGAGATGGAGTACAAATGCTTCACGGCTGTTTGAAGGCATTATGCTAGCATGTTGTGCCTTTTCAATCACAGGCTTAATATAATACTCCTTATAATTTTTTTGAATTGCATTTTCAGCTTGTGCATATAATTCAGGGACTTTTTCTTTAAAATAAAAAAGCTTATATGCAGGATCCAATACTTAAAATTTAGTATCATTAATATAAATATTTACCTATTGCAACCAGAAATACATCTGAAGTATAATAGTTATAATACTTTTGAACCTTTTTATAGGCTTCCTCAACTGGTGCTCTTAGTTCATGCTCATGTAAAAGCACATCAATTAGAGACTGAAGATGAGCTTTTACATCAAGCATAGCTACTAGTGCTGAAGAAAGAGAGCAAGATTTTGAGGGGCATACTAAAGAGGTAGTTTTTTCAAAGATAGCCAGGGTAGTAGCCAAAAAATTATAGCCCTCCCACTCAAGTGTTTTATTAGCTTCTTCTGAAATTACATCACATGTGGCCTATAAAGTAGCATTAATATGTTTTTAATTAAATTTTTACCTCTTTGTTTTCAATAGCCCATTTTATCATGTCAAAAGTAGAGTTCTATCTAGTTTTAACATCAAGCTTTGGATTAGACTCCTTAAGTTGATAAGCCTCTTGATGTGAATGAAGCTTTTGCAATAAGCTTTCACTACTTTTGATATCAATAATCACTTTTCTTAAACAGTTAATTGGGTTTCATTTTGAGCAAGCTGATCTGTTGGAAGAAGATGGGGCATCTGAAGCTTGACTAAATATACGCTCAAGATATTCTTGTGTTTCAAGATCATCTGTCAAAAAAGCCTGGATTGATGGCTCTTCTATAATCTTCTTTCCCTCAATTTCTATTATGAGTGTTTGTGCAGCAAGATGAAAGACATGTGCAAGACAACAAATGTGAAAATTAGGCTTAGTTGAGAAAAATCCAGTTCCATTGGTTTTTTGTTGAAGAAGATCAATAAACTTATTGTTTGATGAGGCATTATCAAGTGTGATAGTTGATATCTATAGGGTAAGGGTAAGTTTTTTTATATAAACTATATTTTTATAATACTTCTTAAATAAATATTTATAAATGTACTATTTTACCTTATCTTTGATATCATATTCTGATACAACCTTGTACTTTGCCAGTATATTTGAGCTAGTATGCTTATCAGGAAATGGCATAAAGGCCACAAGCATTTGCTTTAGCTGAAATTCAGAATTAACCCAGTGTACAGTGAATGCAATAAACAATTTCATATTAGATGAGGTCCAGATATTAGTAGTAAGCGCAAGCTTAGAGTCAATTTCAGCCAGAAGTTCAACTTTTTTCCCTTCATAAAGCTTGTGAGTTGCTTTCAAACATGTACAAAAGAATTCATGCTTGGAGAAGGGAGCTTTAAGTGACTTTTTGCTCAAGTGATCACAGTGAGCCTTGAATATTCTGCTTAGGATGGGATCATCAACAATAGTGAATGGCAAGCCAGCACAAACAATCCATATCATAACTTGATCAATCAAGTCATTTTGAGATAAAATTGGCCATACACCAATAGGCACAAGCTCATCCTCCTGATTTTTCTTTTTAAAAGAGGCAAACATAATTGTTTTAGCAGCTTTGGGATGGTGCTTTTCAATATGGCTATAAAGAGATTTTGTTGAGCCTTTTGACATAACATATATTATAAATATTAGATTAATAAATTTATTAATTATACCCATATTTGGGTATTTCAGT
>CAKOGF010000364.1:0-11256 GCA_933228935.1 Pemphredon lugubris
AATTTTCCTGAAGGTGCTTTACCTTAAAGCTCTGGGCATGTCTGTCAGAGCTATTGCCATAATAGAACGCCATCTTGTAGGCAGAGACCAAGCAATACTTTTAGTCACGGATTAAATCGGTTGCTCTACTGAATTCCTCAGGTTAAGTTTTCAAATTCTTGATTTGGATTTTAAGCTCAAAGCCGCATTCTCTTGATTTTAACTTTATTAGACGAACGTTTCAAGTAAAGTTGGGAGAGGCTAATTTTCCCCGCCAATCCCAGTGGCAATCTTATTCTTTTGATGTTTCATAGTTCACCACTCGGAAACCAGATGAAGCCTCATATTTCCCCCAAAGCTTGTCATCGACTATGGAAAGTGTGCAATATGGGTGGATGGCGATCTATTGCTATGTCATTGCCGGATCCTTTCACATCAGATCCGTTTATCTTGATTTATTCTGTAAATTCCCCTGCCCAGGGGATGAATCTCTTTGAGAAAACTCCAATTAGAGATCACAAATCCATCTATACTGCACGGCAAGATAGACTAGCCTCAAGGTTGATTCTACTAGAGTTGCTCTCATTGGGCCTGATTTCTCGAGGATTTTGATTAAATATCTTCTCACACTAAAATTAAACTTTTGCTTTGAATTAGCTCAGCTTTCCTCTGTAGGTTTGGGTGTTGAAATCAATTGCCTGATTTATTTGTATGTTTTTAGATAAATAAGCTTGGGATTATATTTTAAGAAACTTTAAAAAGAATGTTTGGTTCTGGCCAGCTTTGGGAGACATTATTGCCTTGGTTTGGAAAACTATAATGCTGCTTTGTGGCTGAGTAATAAGGAGCTGGTGGGAGGGGTTTGAAATTGGGTAGTGCTTAAGTAGCCAATGAACTCTAACTTTAAAAACATGATATCTGATTTGAAGGAATGACAGTTAGCTTTTTCAAAAGCTTAGAAAAGCTCAGTAGAGCACTTGCTAAATTTAAGGATATTCGAATCCATTATGCAATATCAAATAATTATTGTACGGTCCAGGGAAGCTTTTGTCCGGTGGTATAGCCACATCTTTTTCTGGACTTCCTTCATGTGGCACTCGAGGGTATCTAACCTATGAAACGGATCAGGGAGGGGAAGATGGGAGCATTCCATTAGAGTTTGTCGCCCAGCTCTAAGAGCATCGAGGGCAGCTTGGAGGATGAACAGTGAGGGAGGAGAATCGGTATTTAGTTTCTTATAGATGCTGTAACATGCAAGGTAATCGTTGGCTTGGATGGCAATCTTCATTTCCACTTCGGCTTTGAAGAGGGCGTGGCTGGAATGGGATTTCGGCTCCTGTTTGATTTCAAGCGAGCGGCCAAGGGTTGGCCACCGCTGATGGAGGGAATCTAGGAAGCAGCTTTGAGGGGAAGAAGGGTTGTCGAGGCTGATTCTTTCCAGAAACCAACCTAGTGAGGCTTCGTGAAAGCCGGTACGAGCATACGTTTCCGAGATGATCTTGGCAGCGTAGGGATCCAGCGTAAGTGATGTTTGGTCTCCGCTGACAAGGAGATTGCTGTGCTTGGAATTTAGGAGCATCGCTTTGCAAAACTTATCGAGTTTCAACAGGCGCTGTTCGGCAGGGAGGTAACTGATTTCTCT
This sequence comes from Pemphredon lugubris, assembly GCA_933228935.1. Lineage (NCBI taxonomy): Eukaryota > Metazoa > Arthropoda > Insecta > Hymenoptera > Crabronidae > Pemphredon > Pemphredon lugubris. Next base: position 1,622 of record CAKOGF010000364.1, read on the forward strand.
CAAGGTACGCTGGAGAACTACCCGTAGTAGCTGGCGCTGGAAGTTACGAGAAATTTTCACAGCGTCACGTGGGATGGATTTAAAAGCAGGAATAAAGTCGTTTAGTTCGACGTCAGTGAGATGAGAGCCAAACCATTTGATGAACTCGGCATTCAAATGGCGCTGATCCAAGGCGCTCTTTCCAGTGTAGGGATGGTTGAGCAAATCGCTTGCCTCTTCCAGTTTGCCTTGGCAGCCATAAACTTTGATGATGTTTTCTAGGATGCGCGAGTCCACCAGACTTTGCTGAAGCAAATACCGAAACAGTTCCATGGCGCCTTCGATGTGATGCCTTTCCAGTAGGCGTAGCGGAGTCTTTTCGGGTGCATAAGCTTCAAGTAGAGCAGCAAACATGCGAGTGTCAGGTCTAGCAGTGGTGGCTTGGACGCAGGGGTCTGCCAGAGCCCGCTCGAAATATTCCAATGCAGACTCGGAATCCTTGTTTAAAGCAAACGCCTTAATCATGACAGTGTAAATAACAATATTGGGTTTGAGTTTATAGCCCCTCTTCTTGAAAAACCATTTGGTAAACAGCTTCCGGCATAAGTCACTGCGCCCGACGTTCCCTAGACCGAACAGGAGTGCTGACAAGGAGTAGATGTCTGGCCGATGACCATCCTTTAATAGCTTGAACCACCAAAACTTGATTTTCTCATAATGGCGCAGTCTTCCGTATTCCAATAAGAGAATGTTATAAGAGGAGAGGAGTGCACACTCCTCCATCCGATTGAAGGTAAGCTCCGAATAGTCAACCAAATCCAGCTGAGCCCAAGCACGCATGAGATAATTGGTTAGGAAACCATTGAAACATGTCATGTTGCTTTTATCTCCAAGTTGACTTTCTTTGTTGTGCCATCTGACTGCCACTTCAAGGTTATCAAGCGCCCTGTCAGCAAGGCCTAAATCCAATAACTTCTTTGACAAGGCTGCAAAGTACTTGTTGGCAATCTCAAAGCCATTCATGGCATCGCTTGCTGGGATTAGAAACAGCAAGTAATCGTGGACAATGTACTGCATCCTTATAGCTGAATCCTCACAGCTCTCCCTCTTGAGCAGATAAAACATCTTCAGAGAAATCCGCTGGAAAGCCGTCGGGTCAATCGTATTTAGACACTTTGAAAACTCGGATGCAGTCCAGGAGAAGTTTCCCTTCATTTTCAATTTAATGGTATAGTCCAATAACCGAAACCAGTCCCAAGCCTCATTCATAAGATACCTGATCCGCTTATCTCTCTCCAGGGGGGTTTCAAATTCTTGCCTTGCGACAGAGTCCCAAGCTCTCAACGAGTTTATCCAGCATTTAAATATTGTGGGCTGATCTGCCCAAGTGGGATACTTGAGTTGCTCATTTACTTTTTCTGGGGCAAGTTCTGGTAACGAATAAGACTCATGGTAAATTTCCGGGAGGGGGATCTGTGAGTAACACATCGAATCACGATGAAAAGAACAACGTTGCATCCTTAAAAAGGACCCATCAAGCAAGGTAGGCTTATGTTTTTGCAACGGCAGCTGAAAAATATGGTACGTCAGAATAAGATTTGTTGAGGTTAATCTATAGGAATCTAAAAAACTATCCGCGAGCATTAGAAACCATTTCCGAAAAGATCCTGGGAAAGAATAAAAAACATAATCAAAGAAGCCACCAAAATTACCTCTCGTCATTCAGTGTACCTCGAGCAGCTGCCCGGCAGCAAACATCCCACACCGACCGCTGAGCCCCACACGACCTTATCAGACCCCTCGATACATACTCACTTGCCATGGCACTTCACCACGCTACAGTCAGCAGAAAAAATAACCAGGCAGCAATAAAAAGTGAAAAATCCGAAATTCTGAATAAATGAAAATCAGCAATTTTGGCATGAATAGATGCACCACAAAAATTTTAACTTGTATAAGAAAAAATAAATGATAAAAATAAAGGCAATAAAAAATAAGTATTTTTTGAAATTCTCAATATTTATTATAAAAATACAATGACTTACAAGACTGAATATCAAGTAAAACTAGTACTTAGTGGGGCCCCCTCTGGCTTTGATTACAGCAGCAAGTCTTCTAGGCATGGAATGGACTAGATGCTTAAGAGTTTCCATAGAAATTGCTTCCCATGCTTTTGCCACTCCAAATTTGAGATCCACTATAGATTTTTTGGAGCCTGCTGGTAAATTTGATTTGAAAGCATTTCAAAGATGCTCAATAGGGTTTAAATCTGGGCTTTGGGGAGGCCAATCCAAACATACTGTTGTAGGGATACCAAATAGTGGGTATTCTCACCAACAGTTGTTTGGGTTTCTGCCTGTATTCCAGTTGTTGAGGCAAGTCTGGTCAGGAGGCCACTCAAGGGAATTTCAAGAGTATTTACTTTGAACCAATATGAGTATAGATTTCAAAGATTTATAAAGAGACCAAATGATTTAATAAGTATTCCAACCCTTTATATAGGGTTGGAGTGAGGATATTCAACCTCTGATCAACAGAGGTTCAACGGCTGAGCCGTTTGAAAATAATAAGAAAACATTGATTGGCAGTTAATCAATGACCCGCTTATTTGAAATTAATGGGTGCTACTGCAATAATACAATATGCTTGAAATCCAAGTATTCTATAACTTCTTTGGCTTTGTGGACAGTGGTGTTATCTTGCATAAAGACATAATTGGCTGGATTTTCCAACAATCTCATAAATGTATAGAGATTCCAATCAAGGTTTTTTCTATAGACATATCTGTTTATAGTTTCACTAATTGGTTGGATCTCCCCCTTGGTATTGGCTGTGAAACAGCCCCAAAACATGACACCCTGGTGATCATTTCCAACAGTGAATATTACACAGTCAGTATCATAGGCCTCCTCAGGTTTTCTATAGACATTTTGCTTCTTCTGAAATCCACTGAGCAGCACTTTAGTCTCATCAGACCAAATTACCTTCTCCCAGAAAGATATAATGTGGTTAATATACTTCTTAGCAAAGGCCAATCTTTTAGCCTTGTTTACTTGCTTTGAAAGTGGTTTTCTTCTTGCAATACACCCATAATAACCTTGGACATGCAGTCTGTTCCAAACAGTACTGTTAGAAATATCAATATTTAAGGTATTCTTGATAGTTTCTCTGATTTCACCAGCAGTTGTAAACCAATTTTGTTTAACTATTCTAATTATAGTCCAATCATCTCAAGCAGTAGTCTTTTTAGGACAGCCTGATCTTGGGCAATTTTTTTACTGAGTTGATTTTCTAATATGTTAGATAAAGATCTTGATCTGTTTCAGCACCAACCTTAAGCTGTTTTGCAATTTTTCTATAGGATAGCCCCATTTCTCTAGCTTGGATGATTCAATCTCAGATATATTCAGATAATTCTCTTGTTTTTACCATTTTTTTTTCTCAAAAGATTCACAAACCTCAATTTTATTATCTAGGTAAAGTTAGTGAGAGGCTCTGTCTCATATGCATTTTATGAACATAAATGCTTTTTTAAATAAAGCCTTATTATGCCTATTTTATAAAAATTTAGCTTTTATACTGTTGCCTTTATTTTTATCATTTATTTTTCCTTATATAAGTTGAAAACTTTGCGGTGCATCTATTCATGCCAATATTGCTGATTTTCATTTATTCCAAATTTTGGATTTTTCACTTTTTATTGCTGTCCAGTTATTTTCTGGTTGACTGTATTTACCTTGCAAGTCTCACCTAGGGATGCTGGCTGGATTTAACACCCAGGAACCGCGCCCCTCTTCTTTTGGAAGACTCAATTGAAGGATTTCCGGGGGATTTTTTTTAATAACTTTTGGCAAATAATTGCCATTGCTGCTTCAGACAGCAGATAAAGCCACACATCTAAATCCAGTTGTTGCAACACAAAGCAGCAGCCAATGAATTTTTGGTGCCTTCCTGCTAAAAAGCAGCTCCCCCAAATTACTGGAGCAGCATGCCTTTAATTGATGGGTCTTTACCAACCCTTACTCCCTTAGCTTTTCTGCTACTTCAGCATAACCCATAAAAAGCAATACATATATTTCTTTAAATTAAAATAAGAAATTAAATAAAAAATTATTGCAGAATAGTTTTACCAAATATTAGGAGTTAACTAAACCTTGCAACATACATTAAAAGTTTCATTACCAGGAATGAAGTGAATTCAGAGTTTTCATCTTTAAAGAGTTTAAATAAGCAGTTTAGAGTTTGCTCTTATTTAAAAAAATATTATTTTATATATTAAATACTTTCTGATTTTTATTATTGTTGCTAATAAAAGCTATATGTTTTATTATTTTTTGCATTTGCCAATCAGCTAATTTACAAAATTATTTTTTTTAAGATGTCAATTAATCCAGAAATATAATAGTATGGCCTTTATTTTTTAACCTATATTAGCTCAATATCTACACTATCAGCTAGCATAGCTCTGGTTTCTTTGAGTTTCTTTAAAATTAAAGTAGACATATGACTTTGATGTATCCCAAGTAAATCTACAGCACCATTAAATTCACGTTCTGATGCTGCACTTGTACCTTGGCAAGAAAGTATATCTTTTGCTATTTTGCTTAAAGTGGGGTATTGTATTGAGTTTTTCTATAAAAAATTAATTTATAAATTTTAATATTATATTTACCTTCCAATAGGCTAAAATATACCTCATAGTAAGATCACTATTTAAGTATAATGCCAATTCACCTACATGTTTATGGGCTTGGTTTTGCTTGAGCTGGAGTACAAATGCTTTACAGCTGTTTGAAAGCATTATGCTAGCATGTTGTGCCTTTTTTGATCACAGGCTTAATATAATACCCCTTATAATTTTTTAAATTGAATTTTCAGCTTGCGCATATAATTCAGGGTCTTTTTCTTTAAAATAAAAAAGCTTATATGCAGGATCCAATACTTAATATTTAGTATCTTTAATATAAATATTTACCTATTGCAACCAGAAATACATCTGAAGTATAATAGTTATAATAATTTTGAACCTTTTTTATATGCTTCCTCAACTGGTACTCTTAGTTTATGCTCATGTAAAAGCACATCAATTAGAGACTAAAGATGAGCTTTTACATCAAGCATATCTACTAGTTGCTTGGAGAAAGAGAGCAAGATTTTGAGGGGCATACTAAAGAGGTAGTTTTTTCAAAGATGGCCAGTGTAGTAGCCAAAAAATGATAGCCCTCCCACTCAAGTGTTTCATTAGCTTCTTCTGAAATTACATCACATATGGCCTATAAAGTAGCATTAATATGTTTTTAATTAAATTTTTACCTCTTTGTTTTCAATAGCCCATTTTATCATTTCAAAAGTAGAGTTCCATCTAGTTTTAACATCAAGCTTTGGATTAGACTCCTTAAGTTGATAAACCTCTTGATGTGAATAAAGCTTTTGCAATAAGCTTTCACTACTTTTGATATCAATAATCACTTTTCTTAAACAGTTAATTGGGTTCCATTTTGAGCAAGCTGATCTGTTGGAAGAAGATGGGGCATCTGAAGCTTGACTAAATATACACTCAAGGTATTCTTGTGTTTCAGGATCATCTTCCAAAAAAGCCAGGATTGATGGCTCTTATATAATCTTCTTTCCATCAATTCCTATTATCAGTGTTTGTGCAGAAAGATGAAAGACATGTGCAAGAGAACAAATGTGAAAATTGGGCTTAGTTGAGAAAAATCTGGTTCCATTGGTTTCTTGTTGAAGAATATCGATAAACTTACTTTTTGATGAGGCATTATCAAGTGTGATAGTTGATATCTATAAGGTAAGGGTAAGTTTTCCATATAAAATATATATTTTTATAATAATTCTTAAATAAATATTTATAAATGTACTATTTTACCTTATCTTTGATATCATATTATGATACAACCTTGTTGTACTTTGCCAGTATATTTGAGCTAGTATGCTTATCAGGAAATGGGATAAAGGCCAAAAGCATTAGCAATTAGCTGAAACCCAGAATTAACTCAGTGTATGGTGAATGCAATAAACAAGTTCATATTAGACAAGGTCCAGATATCAGTGGTGAGTGCAAGCTTAGAGTTGATTTTGGCCAGAATTTCAACTTTTTTCTTCATAAAGATTATGTGTTGCTTCCAAACATGTACAAAATAATTCATGCTTGGGAAAGGGATCTTTGGCTGACTTTTTGCTCAAGTAATCACAGTGAGCCTCAAATGTTCTGCTTAGGACGGGTCATCAACAATAGTGAATGACAAGCCAGCACAAACAATCCATATCATAACTTGATCAATCAAGTCATTTTGGGATAAAATTGGCCAAACTTCAATAGGCACAAGCTCATCTTCCTGCTTTTGCTTTTTGGAAGAGGCACACATAATTTTTTTGGCAGCTTCAGGATGGTGCTTTTCAATATGGCTATAAATAAATTTTGTCTAGCCTTTTGACATAACATATATCCTAAATATTAGATTAATAAACTTATTGAATATAGCCATATTTTGGTATTTTAGTTAGAGGAATAGGATGGCAAAGCTTGCAACAAGCCTTTTGAGTATTTGTGTTTCCTGTATACACCTTGCTTGTAATATCAAAAACTCTCGTATATTTTTTTCTATTAAAATTATTTGAGAAAGTTAAGTTCATTTACCTGTATTATTTTCAATTTCACCTGCTGTTTCAGCTACTAAATTTTGAGCAATATCAGAAAAAATTGATACAGATTGAATATATTGTGAGCTTGAGCTGCAAAAGATGCATACAGCTGTATATACATTAGAATTATCCAAAAAAACAGAGCTTGTACATGACTGATGTGTGTGGCTGTTACAGATATCACATAGATAGCTAAGCTCATCAATGATAGGAAGTAAACACTTATTACAGTTCATTTTTAGTTTGAATTTTATATAAGCTTAATGAATAATTCAAAAATGTAAGAAAGATATTTGGGGTGACAAGTGATTGATACAGCTATTTATCAAGAAACCTGATTAATAGTGATTTTTATTTGCTTATTTTTTTATTAAAAACATGTTAGCTTCATTAATAACATTTATTACAGTTTAATCAGTATTTGTTCTTTATCAAGATTTTGCATCTTGGGAGAGATTTTTATTAAGGTAATTAACTGGGATTGGGAGTTGGGATTTTATGAGGACAATCCTGGGCTACCAGTTGGGGTCAGGGTACAGCAGGCTGGCGGTTCCTTGTCCAGCTTGGGGGAGAAAACTTCTTCTGCAAGTATTGACAAGGCCTTGTCCAATACTTGGATACTCTGGCTACTGATTCCTTCAGTAGCAATACTCTTTGGTGATAGAGGTTCTATTCCTCTATTCTTGACTTGTTGAATTCTGCTCAATCTCTAATTAGGAGAGCACTATTTATAGGGTGAATGACCCTCTTGCCAGGATTATCATCTGATGCTTCTAACTCTTATTGGCCAGTCTTTTGTTTCCCAGACTGCCAATTTCAACCCCCAGAGTCAGGCATCCATGCCAAACGTGGCATGGGATCCCAATACTTTATTATATTGTTTTTACTTTACAGCCTGGGTATTGAGGTACTGGCGGGACCCTGTCTCTCACTGCAATCAATTGAGCACAGGCCTGGAAAATACCTGAGTCAAGTCTGGATTGTGGGACAAGTACCCAGCGGCACCCTGTCCATCCATCATTAGATTAACAATCTGAATCTTGCCTGAGATTCCAAACCTAAGTTTGGCTGGAACCCTGTTCATCAAGATCATTGTCTAGCCAATCAGCTGCCTCAACAAAATTTCAGTTGTTCTCAGAACAAGGAAGCTAAATTGGCTGCCTAGTTGATTATTCCAAATCTATCACCAAATTGGCTTTGCAATTTATCAAGCCTAACAGGCAGGGTGCCGCCGTTGTGATGATAGACAATGTCATTTGAGAATATGATGGTTTAGTCAACCTGTAAGGCCTTGCCCATATTGGTGCAAGGTTATATACTAAAGCATGTAATGTGTTTGGGTTTAAGTTTAATAAGTGCAGAAAGGTTGGAATGGCCTGTAAACCTAATTTTAGTAAACCAGCTAAGAGCTTATACTGAGTGACAAATGGAGTAATTGAGTGCAAAACTCCTCAGGTAATTAAATAACCTAAGGTATTCATCAAGCTTCTATTTTTCACAAAAAGAATATCAATATCAGGATAATTGCCATGAGAATACTGAAACATATAGTTGTGAAAACTGTTTTTAATTTGAACAACAACAAAAATAAGGTCTCAGCATGACCATAGACTAAATTCATGGTAAAAACTACCAAATCTAATTATTGGTCTATTCTGAAGAAAATGACTAGATTCACAGATTCAAATTTGCAAAGATCTAAAACTTAAGATAAAAATTTGTAAGAAAATCAGAGAAAAACTTAGAAGAATTGAAGCAAGGAAAATACAAGAACTTTGGCTTGTAAAAGCCTACTCTTCTTAGTAGTATTTAATAAGTGAAAAGGCAGTTAAAACCTCATATAGAGGTTCTGAAACATGAAAAGTGCATCTTAAAACTCCTTGAGAGTAAAAAGAGTGTTTTCAAAATCAAGCAATCAAACGCTCTATTGTAACGGTGAGTGTGTCATCATAAAATAAAGAAATATCAAAAATATAGAACCAAATTCCAACGTTGAGGAAACTTTAAAACGTTGCAAAACCAAGCAATGTAAAGAAAAAAGGTAATACTTATTGGAAGTACTAATTTAAGAACATAGGCATGACACAACCATAGAACTCAGAATTCCTGACAATCTTAAAACATGGCTCTATGTTTCTTATATGTGGCTATGAATGAAATTATTTATGATAATATCAAGCTTATAAAAGAATAAAGTACTTTTTAGATATAAATATTTATCTTTATATATTTTTTCATCTAAAATTTATATAGAATTGTAGAGAATTAAATTTTGCATCTATATATACTTTGCATAATACAAAAAAATTGTTATATGAAAAAGTAAGTTTAAATATCCTTTATTTTGATATTTTATAGTCAACTGCTGGGTAGTCAAAGATTGATCACCCTTTAATCCTTGGATGTAGACTACATCCAAGGATTAAAAAACATGGCACCAGATTGGGTGCAGTGGGTGGGTGCCACCACCTTATTTTACCAGGTGACAGCATCCACCCATGCTGCACCCAATTTGGTGCTGCAGGTCCCACAATTGGCCACTTTAAATAGTGGCCAATCACAGCCTATGCCCATGCCTGCTTGAATTTAGCCATGGGAAATTCAAGTGTGCATTGTTTTTGCTTGGGGTGCTGCTGCTATTAATAGAAGCACCTGGGCAAAAATTGAAGCAGCCCTAGTCTCACCCAGACTCATAAAATACATTTTCCAACTCACTTTTGCCATTCATTTCTGACCAGGTTCATAAGCAGTCCCACTTCTTGCCAAATATTTCAGTCACTGCAGCCTGATTGGCCCAGAATTTTAGCACATGCCAAGCAGTTATGTAACCAAAAAATAATTTTTGCCAGCAACTTTTGGACCAAATTGGCACAAATTCTGAACCAGGGCAAATCAGCTGAAGCCATGCCTATTGGTTAAGCTCTATTTTTTTAAAAGGGAACACAAAGTTATTAAGGTTCAGAGGTGGTGTTTAAAAGAAAACGCGGCCTTGGGGG
>CAKOGF010000365.1:0-11252 GCA_933228935.1 Pemphredon lugubris
GTCCCCCTTTTAGCCACGTCAGCTGTTACAATCCCTCCAGGTTCCCAAGTTATAGTGGATTCTCAAATCTCCTATGAGTTGCCTGAACGCACCTTCCTGGAGTTGTACTCCCCATCCTCATTAGGCCGTTTGGAGCCTCATATATGCCCTGGCATCCTAGACATTTCCCACAAGGAGCCCACCCAATTGCTGTTGGCTAACTTAACTCCCCAACCTATTACTGTGTCTAGAGGACAGGTAGTTGGTCATGGACGCCTTCTTAATGCTGCTGATGTATTGTTGCTACATCCCTTTGGTACCTTTAATGATTTCAACTTGCCCAAAGATGAACCTCACGTGTTATCCCTGTTCACCGCTGAAGACTTCCCCCAGCTCTCTCCTGTGCAACAAAAGGAAGTACTGGCTCTGTTAGATCAGTTCTCGGATATTTTTTCTAAAGACAACTCTCACTATGGACTAGCTAAGGGTGTCATACATCAGATAGATACAGGTGATTCTCCCCCCTTCCGCACTAAACCATATTGCCATAGTAGAGTTGAAGATGCTCAGGTCTCTAAAGAACTTAAGCAACTGCTGGATGCTGGTCTTCTAGCCCCTTCTCAGAGTCCATGGGCCTCTCCCTTGCTGATTCTTAAGAAAAAGGATGGTGGACACCACATTGTCATGGATTATTGTTGCCTAAACTCCTTGACCAAGAAGGACTCTTACCCCTTACCACACATTGATGATGCACTCAGGCGTCTTGGCGGGTCTAAGTTCTTCTCTGCTATGGACCTAGCATCTGGATATTGGCAGGTTGATCTCTCCCCTGAAGACAGACAAAAGGCTGCCCTCATTACCTCAGAAGGATTGTTTGAGCCTACTCGCATGCCACAAGGACTTTGCAACACTCCCGCTACTTTTCAAAGGGCCATGGATTCCATCCTGCGTGACCTCAAACTTTCATGTGTCCTGGTCTATTTAGATGACATAACTGTCTTCAGTGCCACCTTCACTGACCACCTATCCCACCTCAAAGAAGTATTCATCAAGATCCAAGAAGCAGGGCTTAAACTCAAGCCCTCTAAGTGTGCCTTCTTTAAAGAGCGCCTAGAGTTCCTAGGACACAAAGTTACTCAGACAGGCATCAGACCCATGCCAAAGAAAGTAGAGGCTATTGATAGAATGTTACCGCCCACCAATTTGCATGAAGTTCAAGTCTTCCTGGGAATGATGGGCTACTACCGACAGTTTATCCCCGACTTTGCAGATCTCAGTGAACCTCTGGTGCAGCTCCTATGTAACGTTTCTTTTGAATGGACGTCCAGCCAACAACAGGCCTTTGAGAGGTTAAAACAAAAACTTAAAGAGGCCCCTATCCTGGTGTATCCTGACTACAACAAGGAGTTCATTCTCTATACTGATGCAAGTGACTTGGCAATTGGGGCCATCCTTGCCCAGTTAGATGATGAGGGTGTTGATCACCCTGTGGCATACACCTCCCAAGTTCTGAACAAACATGAGAAAAACTACAGTGTCACTGAAAAAGAGTGTCTAGCCGTCCTGTATGCAGTCAAACAATTCTGACATTACATATATGGCACCCACTTCACAGTAGTTACTGATCATGCGTCCCTCAAATGGCTACAACAGTTGAAAGAACCAGAAGGGCGTCTGGCCGGATGGGCTCTCCGCTTGCAAGGTTACAACTTCACGGTGATCCATTGGCCTGGAATCCAACATCAGAATGCAGATGGACTATCTTGAATGCCTATCTTAGCTCTCCACCCTGCAGAAGCTGACTGGCTATATGAATTAATTGGCTATCCTTCTTCTTGGGATGGTGAAACAGAGGAAGTATGTGTAGCCTTACAGAAGTTATCTCAAGACACCTTGATCTGAGACCAACAACTGTTCAAGAGAGTCAATCACCAATACTTGCCATACATCCGCCCCAGTCTTCGCCTCTTGCTGGTCCTCCAAGCTCACAAAGATACTGGCCATGGTGGTATTTCTAAAACTTATGACTGGCTGCAGAAGCACTACTATTGGGAGAGCCTTTGCTTACTAATTCCAGATGTACTTGCAAGTTGCCATGAATGCCAGCTCCAACGTCCTTGCGCCTCTGTCCATGAATTCCAATTGGTCCCCCCACAACATGCCTTTCACACCGTCAGCATAGATGCAGTTGGCCCTCTACCTCGATATTGCTTGGGCTGCAGGTTCATTCTATTGGCTGTTGATCATTTCAGTAAATGGGTGGAGGCCAGACCAACTAAAGACATAACTGCTAAGACTACAGCTGCTTTCCTTCTCCAGGACATCTTCCACCGTCACAGATGTCCACAAGTCCTTCTCTCTGATAATGGCTCCAACTTCAATGCTCAGTTAGTCACGTCAGTTGTGGAAGCACTAGGATCCCATCAATCCTTCTCTGCCCCTTACAACCCTTCAACCAATGGGATGGTTGAGAGGGCTAATTCCTCCCTGGTATCTATCATGCAAAAACTGGCCTACTCTGATGCCGCTAACTGGGATCTGTATTTACTGGCAGCTCTCTTTGCCTATTGCCTCAGTAAGCATCGTGTCACTGGGTTCTCTCCCTTTGCTATGTTATATGGTCGGGAGGCCACTACCCCTTCTCTGTTAGGGACTCCACTGATTGAGGCTGACTCCTCTGATGATCCTGAACATCACATCAAATCCTTAGTTAACCAAATCATTGATATCCAAGCCACCGCCTACACTACTGCCTACAAGACTAAGATGTTAGAACTCTCTCCTGATAATGCCAATAGGGCCCCCCTTCCTGAGTTCCAAATAGGTGACCATGTACTCTACTACCAACATCAAGTTGGAGGTCGTGCTCATAAACTTGATTCCCTTTGGATTGGCCCCCTTGAAGTCACTTTCAGAAGAGGTTCCAAGTACACCATCAAACTTTTGTCCAGTGGGCGTCCTTTTGCCCGTGTCCACGCTAAGTTCCTACGCAAGTATACCCCCCCTCAGGCCAATCTAGGAGGGAGCAATGTCGTGAATGGCAACATCCAGACTCTGTCAATTTCACCTGAGGTGGGTTTGAATCTATGGGTAGATTCAAATCCCTTATCTTTTGCATTTGGTACTCAAATTATACCCCTCCCTTAAAAGGAGCGGTATCAATTTCTGGATTCAAGCCTGATGTTTGGGATCTCCTTTCTACTTGTACAAGTGGCAAGTGATCCTTTTACCCCACCATATTCTATGGTAACCATCTACAGTATATATTCCTATTTCACTTCTCAATAAAATCTAAGTTCTACATACTCTCTTCTTTTGTGTGTTCTTTTGTACTTCAGCGAGCCCTCCCTAGACGCTTCTAGAGGAGTTGATTTATTACATGTTTAGTAATAGCAGAAACAAGGTAAATGTCCCCTTCTTGCTTCCTCTCTGCTAACCGTTTGGCTTAGTACAACCTCAATCCTACTGTTAGGATTCCTCCGCCGTGCCCTCCTTGCCGAGTCCTTGCGAGTATACGACAAACTTGATTTTTATTAATTGGGGAATAAAATTCTAAGCAAATTTTCTTTAAATCTAATGGTAACCTATCAATCATGGCTCTCACTTTTCAATTTTTTGATCAAAGTTGGATTGACATGTTAATTAGTACCACTTATATTAAGCCTGATTTATTAGTAAATTTCATATACAACTAATTAAAAACAGAAAATCCACTCCTCCTCCAATTGTCACAATTTAATGACCATATAGGTGGCACAACAGTTAACAAATCAAAGGCACATAATTAAGATTAAATTTATATACCTTACTATGAGGTGCAATCAACATCCACCAAATTTTCAGTTTAACTAGTTGACTAGTAAGTAGAGCTTCATGATGTTTTAACACCTTAAGACGGCAAAAACCTGTCCAACTCCCATCATGCTTTAGTGTATGATAAAAATTATGTTTATTAATCTTTTTATTCTGCCTCTTTAATTTTATTCATATTGTAAACCTGCCTGGTTTTTGCTTAACTTTTGAAGACCTTACAAATTTTACATGGAAAATAGTAAAAACAGGGGTTTTAAAATTTTTTGGTCAATTACCATAAAGTTGAAAGTGAGAAGTTAATATTTTTCTGCTAAATGGAAGCATAAAGCTTGGCGCTTTTTTATCATAAAAAACCCCAAATAAAAACACCATCCCAATAAAAACACATGTTTTTTTATTTTACTCTTATTAATCTTGTTTCTTATTCTTAATTTTCTTTGGATGGTTTCTTTTTTACATGTCTGATTCCTAAAATGTTATGCTAAAACTAATAACTTGAAGGCTGAACTACTTATACTTATTTTTTATACTCCCCTTACTCTTTTCATCTAATTCTTGTTTTTAACTATTAATTATTCTTTTGATTTGTGCTAACCTTTACTTTCTTATAGCAAATATTAAGCAAGGACATAAAATAGCCTGAGAGCCAAGGCTCTTTATCCAAGAAGACCCTGGCTACCCCTCTCAAGCATACTGGAAACACTTCTAATTCTAAGGCCCCATTCTTCTTCTTACAACTCTTCAAATAAAGAACAATATGTCCAATTATCAAAAATTTACTTCTATGAGTCCACAAATAGTTCTGAGCCCATTAAAAAGTGCTTCTTTTCCAAGAAAAAGGCTGAAAAGAAGTCATCCTCTCCTAATGGGAAGAAGAAGCAGGCCTTCAAAAAGGACTCCTGAAATCCCTTCTCTTCTCCCCCAGAAGCTCTTCTTTTTCCTTCTCTTCAACCCCTGATTTTCAGAATGAGCTGAGGAAGTAGTCCAAGAGGTTTAAGGCCACTGATCATGTAGCTTGGGATCCACTGATCATCCAGAACATTTGCAATGTTAATGGCAAGTTTAAAGTTCCCAAATACTTCCCTAAGTATTTTCTAATCATGTTAATAAGAGATGGCCCTAGTTATGTTGGAGATAATTATATTTTCAGCTGCAACAACCAAAAGCTTTCTATTAAAAACAACAACTATATCTGTGAGAATAAATCTTGTGAGGCCCAACTCAACACTGAGGGCTGATAAAAGATAATGTCAGAGGAATGGGGCATACCTGTGAGCTCTCTAATCACCTGATTACAGGGATGATTAAGTGGTACCGTGTGAAGATGATTTCTATCTCTGTCAACCTCAAGGCATCATATCTGGCCTCAAGGCTATCAAGCTCCTCTGACCTAAAAACCTTAGCTATTGGTAACTCAAGGGCAGTTTGTCAATTATATCAGCAACAAGTGTATATCTGCTGACTACCTTCTCCTAAGGCTTTGAAAGTTATTACACAGCTGGAGATCACTCCTAAGATCTAGAATATATCCAATAATAAGTTCTTTCTTCTTTTAAGCAATGGCTTAAGTCCAGGGAAAGGATTGCCTTCTATTTCACCCAGAAAAGCTTGGCCAGGCACAAAAAGGCTCCAAACTGGCTAGTTGATGGTGCTTTTGCCACCTGCCACCATATATTTAATCAGATTTGGATAGTGCAGGCCCAGATAGACATCTAGGTAACTTCTATTACTTTTTTTATTTTTTATAGTGCCACTGAGGCCATTATGGCAGGGTTTTTGATGCCTGCATTATGCTTTATCTGAAATAACCTCTGATGAGAGTAAAAACAAGCTACCTCACCTGTTCTAGTTCTTTCAATGTCAATAAGGACCCTGTTACCCTGAAATTCATGAAAAAGATAAGGCTATGCTTTCTTGGCTCACAAAAATAGATCATGGACTTTGAGCCTGCTCATTTCACTGCATACAAGCACTTTTTTTCTAGGAAATTGCAAGGTATCACTTTTATTTCTACCCAGAAATTTCTCACAATGTATATAACCATGCTGATCTTGGTAGGTTGAGCCACAGAAATACCTCAGATACCTGAATTTTTGTGCTTTTAAAATTCAGTGGTCTAGATTTTTTAAATTCTGATAATTCTGGGTGGGAATTCAAGTTTTCCCTGGGAATCTCTACACAGTAAATCACCCAAAGTTTGGCCCTTAACTAGAGTACTTTGAGTCCCAGTGGGTTGAAAAGGTTGTCACAAAAGGATGCAGCAAGCTCAGGGCCAAGGCCTCTTGAAATGACAACTGGGCTACCACCAAGGGTAAGATAAAGACAATGTCATCTCTTGAGAAGTATCACAAGCATCTTAAGCGCAACTCCAGGGTAAACCTCAAGCTCATCAAAGTTTTTAAGTTGCAACATGAACTGGAGAAGACAATTTCCAAGCTGCATGATCTGGAAAAATGCATCCCCTACCAAGCCCTCTATAAAGTTAGCCTTCTTTACCAAGGCTATTTAGGGTGCCATCAAGGACAAATTTAAGTTTACTGCACTCAAGACATATCCTGAGCTCATTGCAACTTCCCTGTTAAAAGGGAAAGGTCAAGAAAAATTGAAAGCCAAAAATAATACTTGCTGTTACTGTTACGGTAGAAAAATTAATGATAGGAATTGAACGCCCCAAACAAAATTGAAACCAACATTAGAAAGCTGCAAAAAAGCTAGCCAGTTTTGACAATTTGAACTTGGTCCTTGATAAAAAATGGGTGCAAGCAGCCCTGGCCTTACACCCTGCTAGCCCTGGAAACTTACCGCTCCTCTGCCCCTCAAATTTTGGGAAAGCAGCCCTCAGATACACCCTCCCCAAGGAGGCCAGCACTTGACCTGTGGGTTGCCAAAAATTGGCAAATTATGACGTCATAATTGATACAAATTCACCAACAACCAACAAGGGTGAAAATATTTCAGTCAGCCAATCAGAAATCGCAGTACCCTCACCCCCACCCTTATCATCCCCCAGCCTCCCTCTCTAGAAACAAGTTTCTAGATAGTTTAATCTGAATAAAAACAATCAAACACAAATTACTTAACTTACAGTCTTTATGTCTGAATATCTGGGTTTACTGGCCCCAGTATTCAGCAAGCTGGCCACCGCCCTGTTTTTTTTTGGCTCTCAAAAAAATGACAGCTACTAGGCCAGCCATTTACCCAACATATTTTCCTTCTGATCCTGACAATTTTCTTCTGAAATTGTTATTGGTAATTTCCATAATCATCAGCTTGACCCAATTTCACAAAACAAGCTCTCAGCTGATGTCATCTTTCCTTCATAGTGTACTTCTCTTAGTGTTACTACTGGCCACCTGGTTGTCTCATCCACACTGCCTGCCATTAACCATCTCCCTAGACCACTCTGACCTAACAGTTGCTTTTATATCTGTTTGCTTTTTATTTTTATTTTTAGATATTGTGCCTGTACTACAGTCACTTGGAAAAATTGGTTAATAAATTCCTGTGTGCTGGATTTTATTAATAAGGATATTTTATGATTGATGCTTTCTTCTTTTCTAGGTGGAAAAGGTGAAGGAAATATTTCCTATAGAATTGGTTAAATTGATTTAAAGGTTTAAATTAAAGAGACTCAGTGTCTCCAAGTTTTTAAAGAAACCAGGAAGGTTTTGATAACAGATATCCAAGGATATAATTGACAGGAAGTTAATTATAGGGTATAGATAATGGCTTGGCTGTGTCAAGATTAGGACAAGGGTGTCTTAATTATTAGGATCACTTGATTTCTAGGTGAAGCCAAGGGTGGTAATCCAGAGATGAGATCATCTCTGGAGGTTACCACATTTGGAGTGACAAGCACTTCAAATGCTTCAAGCAAAGTCCCATCAATTAAGTCATGTAATTCAAGGACTTTGTCAGGAACCCACCCAATGGGAAGGAGAGCTCCAAATCTACTTAATAAGACCTTAGGATTGATGCCAGTGATAACATAACCTATGGGCAAGGAGACCATCCCCATATGGAAAAGTTCCCCTAGTAACCGATATCTTCCTAGGAGGGGGTTAAACCATCCCAGAAAGTAGTATGCTGATAAATACGTCAACAGGAACCCAGTGGCAAAGGGCCTGGTTAAGAGAGGATAGCTCTTACCCAAATCTTGATGGTCACCAGACCCCTTGGGCACCCCTCTGGGAGGGGACTCTGAAAGTATTGACGTGGTGTACCAACACCCAGGAATTACTTGACGCCAATTACACTCAGAGTTAAGAGAACCAGGAGACTTGGAGCTAGTGGCGTCTCCCATGGTTACTGAAGAAATTACGCCAAGGAGAAAGAGGAGAACCCACCAGTATTTGGTCCAACCTCCACCCCAAGGAGGAGGTTTAGAAGGTGTCATACTGTGAATTAAACTAAGAATTCTTTTCCAAAAGAAAGAAAGAAAACCACAAAATAGAAGTAGACTGATTTATTGATTGAGCAATAGTAAAAGACGTAAGAGAGAAGCTTATATAGCTAGTTTCAAGAAAATAAAGGGGAATGATAGACAATAACTAGAACTAGTTGGAAGTTAAGCCAAGAAATAATTAATCAACCTCCCTTGGACCTGCTAGCCTGATTGGGACAGGATCCTCAATTGTTTGGAGCGCCTAACTGAAAAGAGGCCCCCCAGAAGATCCTCCTTCTGGGGAGGCCTCCAAAATAACCAGACAAGGCACCAGAAGACATAGGGGAACCGTTGCTGCATTATTACTAGCAGCAATGGGAAAGAGATCAGCCACGGGTCGTGGCTTCAGATTCCCATCTTTAATAGCTAGCCCTATGCGTCAAATCATTGATTCCGGTTTATCCAAAGCCATCCAATTGGCTGGAATCAATCCACGCGCCACGTTGTCATTCAACTTTAGTAGCATTACGGATAGCCTTGGCGGATCGGTTTTTGGATCTGTGATCCGATCCGCAAACAAACCCAATCCGCCAGGATCCAAAGACACACCCAAGAAGAAAACAGCATTAAGGACCCCAAAACTCTCCAAATGGTTTATCCCCAAAAAACTACCTGAGGAGCTCAAAAGGGGCCCACCAATAGAAGAAGATGCACTAAGAGTTCTGGGGTTGTTATGAACCCAAGAAGGGTTTATGACAGACTTAGTTAGATCAATTCTTAGGAAATAAGAATACAGTGATCTTTATAGGTATTATATGGTTGGTTAATGCTGTATATTACCATTAATTAATGTAAATCAGGATTGGATTTTACAGGCAAGGGGTTTGAGCAGAAAGGTACCATAGGTTGGTATATAAATAGATAAAAATATGCCTTAAATAAATATCTTTAAATGACAGTTGTTGCTTTCTCCTTATTTTTGTTTTAATTTCCATGAGTTTTTCTTTTGATTGGGCAAAGAAAAAGTTTAATCTCTCAAAGATTGAGGCTTCTGGATTGCAGAAGAAGGTCCCAGCCTCAATGTTAAAGGAGTCATGGGATGCTCTGGAGGTGGCCCAGACCTTTTCTGAAGAGTTTTTAGGTGACATCAAGGAGGCTTATTGTGAAATATTCAAGGATTACTTTCAATATTTGGGTACTTCATCACAAGGAAGTTGAGTGTTTGTGTGGGATGTGCATAACTTGGTTTTGGCCTTTGACAAAATACTTGGTTGTATGAAGATAACTCTAGAGCAGGGGGAAAAACCAAGATTGAAAAAAAGAAGCCAGTATAAAATTATTTAAAAAACTTAAGGAGGAGTTACTACAGTTTTCAATTGTTAATTTGGTGTTGAATAATCAAAATGTATGGTTGGAACTGGAGCTTGCCAAAGCTCAAGTACAACATTTTGACAGTGAAAAGAGTCAGGTTGGGCATAGTAATGTGGGAAGACAGACCCCAGTCCCTCCACAGATATTAATAATTTTTTAGTGCTGTATGATAAGCTTCATTGGTAGTTTTCTATTTGAAACTGGTTAATTATGTTAACTTTTGCTTTTTTATTAGTAAACTCTAACATTTTTCAAATATGACTCTAGAGTAGCCCTATTAAATAAACACATATTTTTTTTCTATTATTTAAACATAATGCATTCAATTAAGTTATAACTTTTTGTTTAAAATATTTACTTCTTTTCACAGATAAATTTTATTTTTATAGTGAAGAGTGTATTTTAAATAGTAAAATTTAAAGTAATGCATTTTCTCCTTTTTATTAATTAAGGTATAATTTATATTGTATTTTTGTGCCTTTTAGGAAACTTAGTTATATTTCTTATTTTTTATATTAAAATTATTCAGCATTGCTAGTACTGTTATTTAAGGGGCAGGAAGATATTCCGTCAATTGTTTTCCCTTCAACGGGTTTTCAGTCAAATTTTGATCCAACTATAAATTTCTTTATATGTAACTTTTTTATTTTTATAAAAATAAAAAACTTAAAATTTTATTTATTTATCAATGAAAACTTCAACATATATTTTTATTATTCTTAATTATTATTTTTTATTCAGCAGGCCTGATTTTTTTTAAAAAACACTTTTTTAAAAGCCAATTTAATTATTTTTACTAACAAAAAATCAAAATAAAACTTGAAAGTAAAAAATAAATAAAGTTTTATTTATAAATTTTTATTTTTTGAATATTTCAATTTTTTTGTTTTTGTAAAAATAAAAAAGTTACATATAAAGAAATTTATAGTTGGATCGAATTTGACTGAAAACCCGTTGAAGGGAAAACAATTGATGGAATATCTTCCTGCCCTGTATTTAAAAGTGATGACTTCCAGATGTTAACTTTCCGGAAACCTGAATTCTCACTTTACCTAATAGTCGACTACCAGAGAGTTGACTTCACCACAGTTGCCAAAAATATTGAGCCCTAGTAGATAACCATAGTTAGTAATTGTAGCACATATACAATTTCTTAAATATATTTTGAAGTTATAACCATTAGTGGTTTTTTATGTTAGTTTACAAAAGAGCCATTGTATAGTTTGATCCACGATATTTAGCTTAACAAGATTCTAGAAGTATTTCCATTTAATAAGAAGCGATGTAAATCATAAAATATATTTGCCAAACCTCAGGATAGAGAATTTTTAAAATGATTTAAATTTAATTGCAATCATTTTTTTTTAGAGAAGTTGGTCCCGAGGCTTTCAAAACAGATGATCCATCATACATTATTTCCCAAGTGGCACTGTATAGCTCCTCAGTTTACAGTGTTAAATCTAGCTTTGTTCTAGGAGCTCGTATAATCACTCCCAGACCGACTCACGTGAACGAGCGCTTATCGTCATCGTCAGAATACCTTGTCTATCTCTGATAAACCAGGAATTAAATATTGCCATGATGTCATAACTCATATATAATCACAAAGCCAATGTGGATTTCAGCAATGTTTTCAACAGTAGCCATCTTAAGTTTCTTGAGCATTTGCTTTGCGGAGTATTTGGTCACTCCAAGGGTTGATGGA
>CAKOGF010000366.1:0-11224 GCA_933228935.1 Pemphredon lugubris
CCAGGAACCTCTCAAAGCCACGAAGCCTTCTAGATTATAGACATTTCAATCCAGTATTTAATCATCATCTCCATTAAAGCTTTATTATTCAGACCATATAGCATTGTAACTCGGCTGCAAGTAATAGTGATCAAGAAATTAAAGGGTAAATAAAACTTGAAGGGATATATTGCCTGTCAGGGGCTTGGGGTGTTTCCACAAGTTGAGTTTGACCACAATCAAAGTTTTGTGCTAGCTCTTCAAAAGGACTAAAAAGTTAGTGTTCTGGAGAAAGCAACTACTATTGTTTTTTAACAGCTAAACAATAGTTACAACCTAAATGTAGAATCCTACTAATGAGTTTCCACATTGATAATAAAGCTTATAAACTGAGGAAAAGACTCTTATAGTTTATGAGGATCACACTCAAAAATTATAACTAGAGAAATAAATGATACTTCATTAATTATAGAAAGTTAGGTATTTATAGTCTCTTTAGACTGACATGGGCAAAATAAGTATCTTGAAACATTCTCTGTAGGCTTCAGAAATGTGGCAGTCTTAGTAGTGAATCTGGAAGACACTGCATTCTCAGAACTAGATCCAGAAGTACCTAAACTTCAAGATGTTACATCAGAAAAATCTGTCTCATCAGGATTTTATGCTGCTGAGGATGAGTTGTGAGGTTGTACTTGGGCCATTTGATGAGTCAAGAGGTTCACCCTAATACTCAGAAGAGACAGATTCTCTTAAAAAAATTTAAAGGTTTATATGGTAGCTCCCTAAGGTTAGAATGTCTACAAGTTCATCATAAAAGAGGAAATAATACATGGATCACAATTTTCTGGTATCCATTGTTACTCAAACTTTTTGGATGTATCAGGGATAAGACTTCTTTTGACAGAATATTCTCTCATAGCCTTAAGCTGTCAGGTTGAATGTTCCTGTCTTGCATCTATTTTCTAGTTTTAATACTCTGTACATGTAGTTGTGATAGACTTTTAGTTAATATCTGAACCTACTTTATTAGCTAGAGAATGCTTTTTTTTTGGGTTATACCCTCATTTCATCTTCAACCTTGAAAATTTGAGCAGGAGATATCTTGTGGCTTCCCAATTTCAGCCTCTCATTCAGTTTGAGATGCTAGCCCTTCTGTATGCAAAGATCTTATCTGAGAATTTCTCATTTTTGCACTAACCAGATGATATTTATTGTAGTGGTCACTGTATTTTTTGTCAGAAATAAGTTTTTAGAGGTTGAACCCTATAATGTGTTATAATCTACTCAACCAGTCATTAGAAAACATATATCACAGCTTTCTGAATTACAAATAATTAGGTGAATGTAAAGTTCCTGGCTCCCCCTGGCACTAAATAGGGAGTCTTTCCCTAGACGTACTAAGAAATGCCTATCACAATAAGTTCTATATTGCCAGGTATTAATCACCCTAAGCGGAAAGAGCAACAATCTGGGAAACTGTTAAGTAAATTAACAAATTCTGCAGATTTAAATAATACAGTGGATCAAAAATGGGTCACAGCTGCACCTGTTATCATCAGGTGATCACTACCCCTCTTGCTTTGACACTGATAAATTGACATAATCTAAGAATCACTAGATATTGGTTGATTAATCAAAATGGGCATCAGAAATTAATCACCTTGAGTTTTTTTCACTGGTCCAAGTACTCTCTAGCATGAGGAAGCGGACTAGAAGGAATAGACTCAAGTGAAAATTGCTGAGTCAAAGAAAAATTGGTACATAAACAAAAATTGTTCACAATCAACTCTTAAGAGTTGAGTCCTCTATATTCAAATAAAAACCAATCTTTATCCTAAGTAAAATAACATGACTATTATTTTAGGGTCGCTACAGTATATTCCATATAACCTGATCATCAATAGGATCATAACAGGTAGATGAGGTCCTGTCGCAAATTCTGTACCATCCGTGTCCCCAATACTGCCGACTGAAACCCTCAATGTTTGTACATTTATCATTGAAGTGGAAGCGGTTCCTGTTCTGTCTTCCCAATGTCCAGAACTCTACCCTCAAGATACTCTAATCACTTCTCAAATGATTTAGTTATCCCTCCTCTGGTTGGTTTTGTTTATTATACTCAATCCAAGTATTACTTTAGGAAATTTTACCAAGAGATATCTTAAGTTGTGATGGTGGTTAATCCTGAATTCCTTGTGGATTTGGTTGTTTATTCCTCACCACCTCAAAACAACTTCCTACTATCCCACAATTTCCGTTAAAATGCCCAGGAAAGCCTGCTTTGCCCCTATCTAAGCTTGAAGACTTGGCTTATACTGTGGAAGAGAGGTATGTATTGGCATGCCCCCACAATTCTGTGGAGACCCCAGTGGGCATGTTGGCCCCCACATGGGACAAAACCTGGTCAAAACTAAAGGCTTTTATCTTGAAAATTAAGCCCTTACTGAAGCCTTTCCCTCCTGGACAATCAAAGAGTTCCACATAAAGCTTCAAAATTCCCCATTCCTGCTCTCATAATGATGCCATTAGTTCTAATAATAGAGCCTTGGGTTGTTTGGCCAACAACTTGGCTGCACCAAAAGTTTTCAGATATCTGATTTCAGATGAAAAACTTTTGCAAGTGCAAGCCATACAGCCAATAAACATCTGATTCTCCCAAACAAAAGCAAGCAAGAAGCTCTGAGCTCCTTGCTTACTCATTTTTAAAATAAAGATTTGCTTTTGCTATTGTGTTTTTGATAGACTATTAAAA
Organism: Pemphredon lugubris; assembly: GCA_933228935.1. Lineage (NCBI taxonomy): Eukaryota > Metazoa > Arthropoda > Insecta > Hymenoptera > Crabronidae > Pemphredon > Pemphredon lugubris. The sequence continues at coordinate 2,732 of CAKOGF010000366.1, forward strand.
AGTGCTTTCCCTGAGAGTCAAACCCAGGACCCTCCCACAAGGAAAACCCATATTACTGCTGCACTGGCGTCCATTGTCCTGCTGCCATTGGTTTTATTACAAGACGTCAACAACTTTGCGGCTGCTCCCCTTGTGCCTACCACCTCTTTAGCACCCCCAACCCACTTGAAGCCAAGGAAAACGCCCCAGGAACCAGACTCTCTAGACCCAAATTTTGCAAGAAATTCACCTGTGCTAGTTCCTAATTCACTAGTGTAGCTCCTTGCCAAAAATAATGTGGCTGAATCTTTTACACCACATGCTTGAGGTATTAGGCCCAATTGGGTTCCTCCTAACTTTTATACTTGAGAAATGCTCTAATAAGTTTCTTTTGAATACTGAAAGGGTTTTAAACACTTCACTGGTTATTGCAACTAGAATCCCTGGCCATCTCTTTCACTTAACATTAACCAGTGCTTATGACCCTCCACTGGCTGCCCTCCTGATTGAGGACCTGGCTATCACCACTCCAGACCCCCTTTTCTCTTCTGCCATGTCCCACAAGGTGAAGAATTCCCCTGGTCCTGATATGCTAGCACTGGTCCCTGACCACTCCTGGAGTTCCATGTGGTTAACTGTCTGCACCTTGACCTCTGCCACCCATTGTTACTTTCCTCATCTCTCTGGCCCAGCCTCTTTTGGAAGGCCTCTTAGAGAAACTATATCAGTGCTCCTCTGGATAGTATCTTGGTGGTACTCTCCACCAGGATGGGAACCAGGCTCTTTGAGCCTAGTGCCCCTTTCTTACAGTGAGAGCCTGTTTCATATTTATTGAACATATTTACCTTTCTATTAACCTGTAGATGTTAGGATATAGTGGCTGAGTAATCATGTCTTGTTTGGTTAAGTAGATGCATGTTTTTTAGATATCAAGTTTATTTTTTCTGTTATTGTAAGAAAGGGGTACTAGGCTCAGAGAGCCTGTTTCCCACCCTGGGGGAGAGTACCACCAGGATGCAACCCATAAAAGTGCTGGGATTGCTGATCAGAAGACACACTCAAAAGAAGATGGACGTGAGAGGTATGGGAAGTATCCATGTATGGCTGAGACCATGATACTAGCCAATAGCCAGAGGAGATTTCCTGAGGGTTCAGGAGCTTGAGCTAGCTGTCTAGAAGAACAACTAAGGGCAGGGGCATGTTGCCTCTGACAATTGCCTCTTTATCAGGTGGGTGATGGTCAGTGGTGGCAGGGGCAGCAGTCCAGGCAGAAGGGGAAACAGCAGGCGGCACTAGGGTTTTATCCCAGACATGTCCCAAGAGACAGCTGGGTACATGTACAATCAAGTTGGCAGAGGCATTCAGAACATAATCAGCACCTGAGAGAAGCCTGGTAGAGTAGTGGTGAGGCAGGAGGCGTAGCATAAATCAAATGGGTCCTAGGACTACTACAAGGTTATGTAACCAGTGGATCCACATGCTATTTTCCAAAAGAGAGATAAGACAAGGGGACTATCAGAAACAGGTTCCTCTCAAGATTTGGGTTCAGGAAAGATGGTTTCAGGGTGCTCTTGGTAGGGAGAAAGGAGAACAGGGGGTGCTGTGGCGGTTGAAAACACAAGGAGCGCAACCTGGACAAGAATAAAACCACGGTATGCGCAATACAGACCACGCGGACAACAGGAGGCAGACCTGGTTGTAACTGAAGACCCAGCAGGAGGGTCGCGAGTTTGATTCCCGTTGGGAGTAGTTTTTTGCTTTTGTTTTAGAATAAAACAGAAGCAAAATGTTGTTCTTGGGATGTTTTAAGCCCAAAGATGACCAGAGAAAGGGGAGAAATAAAACTTTATTTAGAAAATGAGTAAGCAAGGATCTCCCAGCTCCTTGCCAGTACTTCAAGGGACAATTTGAGGGGGCATGAGTATCATTGGCTGCAGTGGTTGACTTGCAAAAGTTTTCCACCTGAAAATCACAAACCTGGAGACTTTTTGAGATCCCAGGTTGTTAGCCAAACAATTTAGGGATCTATTAATAGATCCCATGATGTCATGTTTAGAAGTGGGGGAGTTGAGTGTACGCTTTGATGTGTCTTCCTCTGATTGGTTGAAATAGAAAGCCTTTAGGAGGGGCTTGATCTCAAGGATTAAGGACCCCAATTTTGACATGGTTTTGTCCCAGGAGGGGGCCAACACATGGAGTGGGGTTAGTGCAGAATTATATGGGTATGCCAGGACATATCTTTCTTCCACTGTATGGGCTAAATCCTCTAATTTTGAGAGAGATAAAGCGGGCTTTCCAGGACACTTTTTGGTTCTTCTGGGGTAGAATTCTCTGTCAAGTGCCAAGGGAGGGGCCAGGAACTTTACAGTTATGACCAGTGGTGCTGAAGGTCTAAATCAGCAATTTTTATACTTACCAATAAAGTAGCAAACCTTATTACAAGTTTAATTTTTGGTTGTTTTTAACAACGTTTAGAATATATTATGCCTCAAAGAATTAATGATAGAATGCTTATCTTTCTTCTTTTTTCAAATTTTTTATTCAGATTCAGAGGCCAAACTTATAGGGGTCTTTAATGATGTAGTTGAGATAGATCTTGATATTGACTAAGCTATAATATTTGTTTTCATATTCTAATTGTTTTATTATTTTAAAAATATCCTATAAGCTATAGGGCACAATTCATCTTGTTTCAAGTGCTTAAAGAGATTATAAAAACAGATAATATATATACTTCTTAAAAGGTTATTTCAACTTTTTAAAGATGGATAAATAAGGTTTATAGTAACATCTAATTTTGGATAAAAGGTACTTTTAAAAAAGAACATAAATTTATTCCCTTTATCATAATAGTTTGGTTATGCTTTGTCATCACTCCTGAGAATCTATTGTTCTTGATAAACATTATAAGGCACCTTCCAGAATTAACTCATACAGAAAGGAACATTCTAAATGTTGACAATTTCAAAAAATATTTTGTTATTTTTATTATTAATGCATTGTTTTTTTCTTGCTTAAATAATTAATCTTGATGAGAAAATCTATTTATAAGTCTTATTTTGAGCTTTTAAGTGAAACAATACAAAATAAAGCAATTTTTCAGATTTTCAACATAGAGATGTTTTCTTTCTGTGAGTTAATTATGGAGTTTTCCCATTTAAAAATATCTATTTTTTATCAAGATCATTAAAAAACATAGTTATGATGTATATATTTTTAGAGCATTATTTGGCTCATTTTCTTGATATTTTATTTGATTGAAATGGGAAGTTTATTGAAAATTAGTGTTCTGGGTATTTTTTCTTATGATAGGATTGATGGCTTTATCTGAGTATAGATGATAACTTTTTTACTGACTTAATTCATTAAAAAAGACCTATTTTTCTCTTTTTTATGTAGGTGACAGCCAAGAAGACCTATAGTTAAAAATCAATGAGCAAAGTATGCTTTTATTTTATGGAAAAAGAAATTTTATACAGTGTATGTGATTCAGGTTAAATTTAAGAGGTGTATCAATACAACTGTTGGATCCCAGGTTTAAGGCCAGGAATAGCCTCAAAAATAGGCCACTCCAGGAATCAAGCAAAAAACAGCTATAAGGTTGGAATAGAGGAAATTCAAACCAACATCCTCATTAAAAGAAGTTTAGAATTTCAACAGCAGCCCAAATAAACTTAGGTCAGTTCTGAAGCTGGCGCAGTAGAACTAGAGGTCTTCAACCAACTAATATCAACCAGCTTTAAAAAATAAATATCTCCCAGAAGCTGTTAGAGGCCCAGTTAATATGGTATATTGACTGGGTCCTGCAGCATATTCAACTTATTGCTGATCTTATACAATTAGCTTCAACTAATAATGAGTCCACACCAGAAAACCCAAACAACTTCTCCAGTCCCAATTTTAGCCTAATATGGAGCCATCTAATCAAGATTATTCACATCAGCTACTGTTACAAACATACCTGTTAGTAGCATCAATTATACCAAGAAATATTAAACTAAAAGCCTCCAATAATTAGCTGTAAAACTGAAGGACAATTCCTATTATTTATAAATATCTTGTTTTGTTAAACAAACTGTTAAAAAGAAATAATCAACTCCTTCTTGAAACAAGGTACCCATAAAAGAAGATGCTCAGAAGAAAATTTCTGCATACCCACATCAGATATGGTATAAAACCAAATTATTCTCCTATTAGACAAATATCAGAATATGCCAGTAAAGTAAATAAATTATTACTTTCCATTTGTCTTATTTATTATAACCCTTTTGCATGAATTAAACAGAATCAATCTATTAGGGACTTTTTTATTAATATCAAGCAAGCAGATAAAGTGCCATCCAGGGGCTTCTTCTAGAATTGCCTCTAACTTTTTTCTTCTCTCATCTTTCCTTTTATAGAGCATTGAGCCTATGATTATATGAAGCTGGGATTCTTATCTTGACTGTTTTCAGTCTGGATGAAGTTGCTGTAGTCAATCTAGAGGCATATCATGCCCTAGTCATTTAATTATGTAAATTTTATATCAGCTTATTTTCTATAATATGCCATTTTTTTGCCTGCTACCATGAAAAATGGACTAAAGAAATTTTATTTTAAAATACAAAACCTCTGGTTGCAACAAAAAAAGCATAGGTGCTCTAGATTATCAGGGATTTTCTGAATCACCAAGAAAAGTAATACAGTCTAAGTTGTTGTTTACAGATGGGAATTTTTTCTATACTTATGATCTTGTACAATGCAGTCAAAATAGATAGTATACTACTGAACAATAGATTGATTATAAAGCTTTCAAAACATCATGATAATATATTTTTGATACCTATTAAAATAGAAAATTATTGGTGTGTAATCTATGATCAATCCCTCTTGGTCAAATAATTCCCCCAAGAAGAAATTTTTATCATATGGATTAAGATACATCAATAAATTCTGATTCCATTTGCATTGCTTCCAGAATTAATATCAGGGCAAGATATTTTCCTGAAGCTCATGACCACCTTGATCTACATAGATGGGCATGATGAACATCAAGATATATAAGTCTATCTCTATTTTTTCAATAAAAATGCTAATATTCTCTCTTAAAATCTTCCCCTCTATTCACATTATATAATTCCAAAAAGTATATATACAGTGTCAGAAAACTGCAGACCAGAGAAATCAAGTGCTACCATAAAATAGCGTAAGTATTCTAAAAACTAGTAAAGTCCAGGGGAACTTTTGGCTCCACACATTTCCCAATATCCTAATTTGTTTTGTTAATCAGATGTAGGAATTCTGACTGGTCCCACAGCCCAGAGGCAATGTGACGTTTTTTCCTACATCTGGATAAGATTCCATTTTACTGCTATATTTTCATATAGCATACTATACTGTATGGAAACAGTATCATATGTTCTAATTAATAAAGTTTGATAGAGAATTTCAAGGGAAGAAAAATGCTTTATAATAAGCCCAAAGAGGGTACAGAATAAGATACTCTAGTCTTTTATTCATATAAGGTCCAGTCCAGCTGCCTGTATTATTCCAAGTTATCTTACAATGTTAAGTTAGAGACTGAAGTAGCATTAGGGCATATACATCAGTGGTTTCAGTCTGAGAGGGGGAGATTTTTATAAGGAAGTGGTATCATATTCTGGCCTTTCACAGCAGCTGTGTCCAATAAAGGGCTGTATAGCTGGGGTCAGCTATCTACCTGAGCCACGACTTAAGGCTAGTTAGTTAGATAATAGCTTCCAGTTGACAGAGCTATTTGTTTCAACCTGATCAGAGCTGTCATAGAAAAATAGACTACTAGTCTATTTATCTTAGGGCGTTTGGCCTTGAAGCCAAATTTTTTATGGATTCTTCTATATACTGTTTCATTAGTGATGCCCCTGATGGCCCATAATTTCTAGAATAATCTAAAACTAAGTATAGTATGATGTAAGTTATATATGTGAGAACTCTTTTAGCTGCAAGCTAATTATTGGAAAGTGGATACTAAGCTATTCTGTGCATGGAAGCATGGAATCAGCTTATGCCAGGAATATGCCAATTGAATGGTCTACCTATTCTTGCAGCCCGGCTGCCCATATTTTTTGTTGAGACTTGGCTCATTCTCTTTGGGCTGTACATCTGAAATTATTGGTTGAATCCATCATTTCTTTAAATTGCCAATTCCCTGACACTGTGATAAAAGCTGCAGTTAAAGAATGAAAAAGAAAGAAAAATCATCTTAAGATATTTTTATTAAGAAAAAAAGGGTTTTATACTCATTTGGTAGGCCACTACGGGGTGGCATGTGAAAAGAGGTTTAATAAGGCTTATCACTGGTGCCCATGACTAATTCTATTAAGACAGAATAAGTGGTACAATTGTGGAAAAGATGGGGTGTGGCAGTAGGCAGGATATTGAGGGTTGCTCTTATTTTACAATGGGCCAAGTCATGAGACAGGGTTATTATTGAACTCATTAGAGATTTGGCTTGTTATGACACCTTTTCCCCTTGGATCTCTGAGGAGGTGTTATAATTCCAAACATAAGAGAGGTAAGTTTTTTAGAAGCCTGGGCTTCATATTATTTAAAGTCTTGGAAGTAGCTGGGATGATACTTTCTCACTTTTTGACTTTTTCTTTACATAATATTAGACAATTATGGTGCATTAGTTTGTCCTTGTCTCTTGCCAAGTTCTTGAGTAAGGTATTTTTTATTTATATAGACTTAAAGAATAAAATGGAGCCTATTTTTTCTGTTTGGATTTCTTAGTCTATCATAGCTCAGGACCTAGATTTAATCTCCTGTCTCAAAACGTTACAAGAGATAATGTTCCATGGCTTTTATGTATTCAGCCTCCCATTTTAGTTGTGTTGCCTGGATAGCAGCTTCTTTAAGTTATATTTTGAGACAGAAAGACAGGATAATATAAATTCATGCCTAATTGATGAGAAATAAAGATCCAAATACACATAAATTCTGATAATCCACCAAAAATGCTTTAGATATCTTTTTTAAAAGTTTCCAAAGAAAAACACTAGAATTCAAAAGCAAAAAAGCAAAAACCACAATAAGCCAGGATTGATTGGCTTGTGATAAGACTCAAAGAACCCCTATAATAAATTCTTGACATTGGGAAGCCAGAGAGGTCTCAATCTTAATTTCCACCGCAAATAAACCAAAAATAGGTAGGTATTGGGAAAATATTGGCAGCTTACAATGGTTCAGACCAAGGTGCAGGACCCCATATTTGAGTAAAAATCTCTATTTAAAACCCAAATTGTACAGAAGGTAGCGCAGAAGGCCTAGTAATGGATGAATATTATAAATTTGGATAATATATAAGTCTTTTTATTTTATAAGTCTTGAAAAAACTTATTTAGAAGAAATAAACTCTTAGGTGTTAATAAAAGACAAAATCTTGTTATATAACCAAGGTCAACTAAGCAATTTCTATTTCATAAGTTGAATTAATTAACGATTTTTTATTTCATGAGTCAAAAGTTGGCTAAACTTTCAAGGAGCCTTATAGTTCATCATTACAAGATATAATTTGTCCAATTAGGGAAGAACCTCTTAGTGCTTAATCTTTTTGATCCCTTTTGATCAATGGTGCCATAATGTGTGACTCACACATCATGTCAGCTTGTTTAAAACCAGCTTTAAATCAGCAGATGGATCCTTAACTAGTACTGAAGCATCTGTTACACACTTTCTACTAAAAGTTTGATTCAGATCATTAAATATGTTAATTTAATCACTGATTTCTTCAATTCACAGGCTTTTTGATTGAGTCAAACAATGCCAGGCATTATGAACATCTACCATGACATTCCAACTAGGTACCTTGAAAGGAAGGATCAAACAAGAAATGTTATTGAAAGTTTTGATCTCTGATTTAATACTGAAGAGCATCTTATATGGGCTATACACTGTTGCTGTGTTGTATTGTACCCAACATACCATTAGTGCAATAGGGAGATAAGTGGTCCATTTGGTAAGGTCATAGGCGGATTGTTTAGCCAGAGCCTGAGCTAGAGAACCATTGAGCCTTTCCACTTGCCTGTTAACTTGTGAATGATAGGGTGTAGTGAACGGTGTGGTTGATACCCTGTTTGGCAAGATATATGTTGGTCTTTTCAGCCGTGAGCTCCTTGCCTCCATCTGTAATCAGGAGATCTGGTGCACCAAATTTAGCAATTATTTCCTTACCAATGAATCTACAGATGTCATTGCCTGTGTGTTGGCGGGTTTCTTGGGCCACAATTTACCTAGTCACATACTCAATAGCCATGATGATGCATTTCTTGTTATTGTTAGATTTTCCTAGCATAAGTCCCACAATGTTGAGGGCCCATAACTTGAAGGGTTTGCTTGTGGATATGGGTAGTAAAGATTTGGGTGGCTCTTGGCAAAATTCTCACATACTCACACTGCTCTACTAATTTTAAGGTGTCCCTGTATAGCAAGGGCAACCAATAATTGGTTTTATGAACTCAAATAAGTTGTGTGCTCTGGTAATACCTAGATATCTAT
>CAKOGF010000367.1:0-11223 GCA_933228935.1 Pemphredon lugubris
CCCTTTTCTCCTTCAAATGTTGAGAGTGAGACTTTTCTCAACTCCCAATGTCATAAGTTCTACTCCAAGGACTTCCTTATCTTGTCCCAGGTTATTTATTTAGGTCTGTTATGGATAGCACTAATTGTGCTACTAAATCCTAGTGTCTTGTTTGGAAATTTTACAAAGCAATATTTGAAGCTTCTTTGGTGTTTATCCCTCATCACTTAGAGACTACTTTGTTTATCCTGCTATTTATGTCACAAAAAAGCCTCTTGTGACATCATTATTTTTGTTATAACCTGTCATAGATAGTAAAATCTTAACCAGAATTTCTTGTCCAAAGAAAGTGAAGCTGTCATGGATCCACTTTCTGGGAAGTTTCTCTCCCAACAAAGAGTGTAAAGTCCCTAAATTAAACTTCACCAAGTAGTCACCAAATGAGATTCCCACCATCATGTTAACAGAATGCCCCAGTACTCTGAATCTCTCTAAAAATGGGGAGAACTTCTGGAAGAAATAGTGCAGGTTTGAATTTTTACAGTATAACACCAAATGATGGGAATAATACAGCCTTTAAAGACCCAAACCCAACACCAGAATGCTGCCAAACCTTTAAAAATGCTAGAAAATTTAAATGTTGTCATAGAAAAAAGTGGGTTAAAGCTGGAGTTGCTCAGTTGTCCCTCAAAATTCTGGATCTGCCTTCTTTTGTTCCTAATAATTAAGATAAATTAGTTATGCAATTTTCATTGTCATAGAAGTATGGTGCTCAACCTGCTGGTTGCCATTTTTTTCAAATTTTGACATCATTGATGCAAATTCAAGAGAAGGCCATCAAGTTGCTGAAAATATTCTCAACAAACAATCAGAAGCTGTGCATCATCTCTCCCCAACCTAAATTCACTTATAACTCTCTCAATCCCCACACTAGAAACTTTTTTCTAGATAGCTTATTATCCCTGATAAAGAGTAAAAGAAAATAAAAGAAGTACCCCCTCATGTTTGATAATCTTGGCCTACTGGCCCCCATTGTAGACACTTTGTCTTCTGCGCTGTTTCAGTTTGCTTCCAATTTGTTGGCAGTGCCTTGACCTGCCCTGCACCTTGCATTGCCATCCTATACTATTTCCAAATTTCCATTACAATTCCTTTGCTTGACCTTGCTTTTGATTGTTGCCTTGCGCTTCACGGTTTGAAGTGCAAAATTAGTGAGACCCTTTACCCAATTTGGCTTAGTAATGCTGAAACAGTTAAAAATTTGTTTGCTTTACCCTCATTGTTTTTCTCTCGACAGCTTGACTTGCCATCTAGCTCTTACATAAATATCCTACCAAGAACCAGGAAGCATTAGGGTGGATGATTGGAGGGATAGTAGCCTTTTCTAAGTAAAGATAATTGAGTCAGCTTGGTCCAAATCTTTACCTATACAAATCCTCTATAGGTTCAGTTGGAGTGGGAGGAGGCTTGAGAATTTCTTCTGAATTTAACCAACTAAGACAAGTCAATCAAATGAGGAAATCCCAAATCAAGGGAAATGACCTGAGCATGGTATATTCTAAACTAAAGATTCAATCTCCTAATCAGTATGAGAAAATAGAGTATCTTTATTTGAGAGGAGAATAAGAGTGTGTTGAAGTTGTTGGAACAATGTCTCAACAAAAGAGAAGGAGGATTAAATACTAAACTGAAAAAGTAGTATTTGTGGGGGGCTTACTAGTTCATCTGCTGGATTGGTTACTGAGTTATTAGAGTACTGCATGTTCTGCAGCATACTTCAAGCTGCAACAACAAGAGTCAGAACCTTCAATAGCTGCAGGTGGCTTATCCCAGTGGTTTGGTTATTACTGGGGCTTTTTATGGGTCTTCAGGATTTGATTGGCTGCTATTCTTGTTTTTCAAACATTGTTTAATTTGAGAGGCTAATTCTGTGCTTTGGTTGGCTTTGTTGGCTGTTACAGATACTTATTTTTAATTGATTGGTATGTGTTATGGTGGTGATTGGTGGCTTTGGCTTTCAGTGTCAGTTCCTCATTCACTTTTGGATTGTCTGCTATCTGGTTTGCTGATTTTCATGTTACTAAATAATTAGTTTGATTCTTTCTGCTGAGTCTGAAAACAGAGCCATCTGATTGGCTGGGGAGCCTTTTGGTCTGTTTCTCAAGGTGAAAGTCTTCTCCAGATTGGTTTAATAGATCCAGATCAGCTGCCAGTTGATCTGGATCCAGGTAAGAAATTAGAATCCTTACACTTTCATAATTATCACAAAGTTTAAAATTAATTTTATTAGTTTTTTTCATCTGTTTACAAACATTGAATTGACATTTATGTTCCCTAGTTGTCCATGTTAGGTATTATATTATACAGATTAGTCTTTATTAGCAGCATTTATATGACTCTAGAATAATATTTTGTTTTTCATTTAATTCTTTCAGATTTTACACCATAAATAGATACCCAGAATACTAAATTTCTTGTTTTTATTTCATAATGGAACTTTATTTTTTTGTTCTCCAGGCACCATACTATCAGATACCCTATTTCACATGCTGACTGAGTAATTTTTGTTTGTGTTTTAAGTTTCTATGATGCTTTCTTTCTGATCAAGTTTTGATACATAAATGTCAGTAACCCAATTGTGGAGGGACAGGCTGTTGTTTCCTGGGATTGGCTGGCTTGTGGGGCAAGCAGGTAATGCCCACCATAAAATTAGGGCTACCTTAAGTAGTTATGGGAGGGATTTTCCTACCCAGGGCCATGGACTGGCGGGTGGGAAAATAGTGTCAATAACTTCTGTGAGAGTAATGTACACTATGCCAAACAGCTTGCTAGTGTGGCCAGGCAGAAGTCCTGGGTTGGTCACAGGCATAGGGTTTGAGGTGACAGGCAGTTTCATGTCCAGGCAATACATGATTGTAGGGGTGTATCTAGGTGGGTTTTTTATCTGGGCCATAGGGTTTTAGGCTAATACAGGTTTGGAGGTGTGTTCTCTATATTTAGGCTTGATGGGGTGCTTGAAAGAGCATACCAGGCTGTAGAAAACACCAGCAGATTGTTGAAACTTGGATGTGAGGACTAGGGAGCTGGGTTGGCAAGGGTTAAATTGACAGATTACTAAGATAAAATATGGAAATAACTGGGAAGCCCAATATCTCATAACTTTTATTTTAAAATAGTGATGAAGCCTGGCATGAGTTCCTGGGGTTCATATAGGACCCCATCACCAGGCCCTTCATCAGCTGGGAAAAAGTCTTCACAGTGTCAGAAAATGAGAGGACAGGTGGGAAAGGCACTTGTATGAATGGCACTGGCAGGGTGGCGGCATTCATTGGTCAGTTTTTCAGAAAGGGTAGTTATTTCCTTCTGTTCTAGAGTGAAGCTCTTGAGGGTAGCCTTGTGGTCCGTGTTTTCTTCAAGTGTGGGTCTCTGATTGGCCACAGAAAGAGATCTCAGGTTCATCAGGCAAATGATTGAGACTTTGTCATCTTTTTTAGGCAGTATAAGTGAATTCTCTTTGGGTGCCTGGGCTGGCAGGTCCTCATTGGTTCATTTGGGTTTATGCTTGATTGCGGCTATTATTTAGGAGGATTTGATCCCAGAAGCATGCAGGTGGCCAGTCCCTGGGTCATCTGGACTGGCAGGCTGCAGGTGGGCCCCACCTGGGTTTAAATCCCAGCTTATCTCTTGGGCCTTCATGGAGGGAAGATTGACATTCCTGAAAATAATAATTTATTGTTTTATTACCAATTTTATACAGAAACCATGGGTTCATTAACCAACACTGGAACCATTTTTTTGAGTTCTCATTAACTTTGTATTATATCTTGATTTTATTCACATACAGTTTGAATTTTTTTTGATTTATGATTCATTTCATTTATTAATGCCCATAATCCCTGTTAACTGTTTGTTATTTTGAATATATGGGTCATTATTTTGATTATTAGACCATTTTCTAATACTTATGCTAGCAAATTCGTAGCACTTTTCAGTTTGACTTGTAAAAAAGCTCATTACAAGTTATAAATTTCAAACAGTAATAACTTGACAAAAAATGAATCTTTTTAAATTCTGTAAACTATCAAAATAAAGCTAAGGCTCTTATCTTTCTATTAATTAAATAATAAAAGTGCATATAATACAATGAATATTAAAGAAAAATTACTTTAAGAAGTATAGATAAGATTTATTATAGTGCTTTGATTATAAACATATAAATGATTAATTTAAAATAACTATTTATCATACTTATATATAAAAAGCACAAATTTTTTTATTTTACATTATTAAAGCTAAGATTAAGAGCTATATTTTCATAGTTTATTTTATCAAAAAAGCTTAATTATTTAAGATTTTATGATAGTTTGAAGTTAGGGTGTTATCAAGATTTTGCATCTTGGGAGATAGGTTTTATTAGGAGTTTTATTAACTGGAATAGGATATTGTATTGTATGAGGACAATCCTAGGCTACCAGTTGGGGTCAGGGTACAGCAGGCTGGCAGGTCTTTGTCCAGCTTGGGGGAGAAAACACTATTCTGCAAGTATTGACAAGGTCTTGTCCAATACTTGGATACTCTGGCTACTGATTCCTTCAGTAGCAATACTCTTGGTTTATAGAGGCTCTATTCCTCTATTCTCAATGTATGGAATTCTGCTCAATCTTTAAATAGGAGAGCACTATTTATAGGGTGAATGACCCTCTTGCCAGGATTATTATCTGACGCTTCTAACTCTTATTGACCAGTCCTCAGTTCCCCAGACTGCCAATTTCAACCCCCAGAGTCAGGCATCCATGCCAAACATGGCATGGGATCCCAATGCTTTATTATATTGTCTTTTACTTTAAGGCCAGGGTATTGCAGTACTGGTGGGACCCTGTCTCTCACTGCAATTGATTGAACACAGGCCTGGCAAATACTTGAGTCAAGTCTGGATTGTGGGACAAGTACCCGGCAGCACTCCATCCATCCATCCTCAGATTAACAATCCAAATCTTGCCTGAGATTTCAAACCTAAGTTTGGCCAGGACCCTGTTCATCAAGATCATCATCTAGCCAATCAGCTTTCTCAACAAAATCTTGGCTTTTCTCAGAAGAGAGAAGCTTAATTGGCTACCTAGCTGATTATTCCAAATCTATCACCAAATTGGCTTAGCACTTTATCAAATCTAACAGGTGGGGTGCCACCGTTGTGATGATAGACAATGTAATCTGAGAATATGATGGTTTAGCCAACCATAGAACTCAGAACTCCTGACAGGTGTTAATTAATTTTTGTTTAGATTAATTAAAAGGTTCAAGTGAGCTCTGAACCTCACATAAGGCTTTTTTGAATGAATTCCTTAATATTTTAGTATTTTAAATGTTTGCAAAAGTATGCAGAAGTAAGCAATTGCATTGTTTTAATTGATTTTAAATTGATTTCAAAGAGTATATGATGTAATATTGATGCTTAGCTTCTGAACATGCATCATATGTACATAAAATCTGGGTACTTGATTTAATATAGAAAGATAAATTTAAGTTTACGTTACAGTTAAAGCTATTGCATCATTTGGCTTAGTATATAAGAACCAACCCATTGTAACGGTTCTAACCTAAAATACCCTATCCAAAAGCTGCATCCAAATAAAAGAACCCCCCTTTAAAAGGCACACCTAAGAGATTGAACTTAAAACTACTTTGAAATTCAAAACCATGACATCAGTTAGCTTTACTCCCACCATGCTACCATTTTTCTTCTTGGGTGCTTCAACATAAAGAAAAAGAATTGCAATGCTAAAAAAATCATTTCTCTTTGTTGCTGGTGATGATCTTGATAATTTTATCAGCTACTTCTTCACACAAACTGAACTTTGAAGATCACATTTCTTGAAAACTGTTCAAAATCAAAAAACTGATGAGTTCATTAAAAACTTAAAAGGCCTGATGAAGACTTCCCCTCAAAAGCATCTCCCAGCCCTGAGATCTCTGGTTACATCCAGCTATTCCCTAAAAGAGCTTAATAACATGGGATTTAAAATAACTAAAAGTGAGTTTGAATACTCAAGAAAAATAAGTAAAAATGGAAATATAACATTAAATAAAAAAGTCAAAAAATAATAACTATTCTATAAAAAAAGAAATAACTAAAAAAATAATTAGAAAATTACTGGAGAATTCTTTTGAAACAAGCCAGGTTACAAAAAAGTACCAGAAAAAATATATAAAGATATTGAAAAAGAAATGAGTGAATACTCAACTGCAATAAATATTCACTATTAAAAACAAAAAAAGAAATTTTTGAAAGTATGAAAATTAAAAATGAAATCACTGTATCAATTTCAACTTTTTATAAATTAATACCAAAAATATAATAAAAAGTAAAAAAACAAACTGACATGTGCAATATTTGCAATGTAAAAGCTTCATTAGAAAAAAGAAAAGAAGATTTTGAAAGTAAAAACTACCATTACCAGAATCTATAAATAATGTCTTAAAATCTATTAATCAGCACCAAGACTTTTATCAGCATCAAAATAAAGAGTATAGAAAAGATATTAATAAATTATATAGTAAATCTTGTGTTATAGTTATTGACTATAATGAGAACTTAAAGGTTGGCAGTGGTCCAATTGAAACCAATAATTGTTTTTATTCAAAAAAACCTATTTCTTTGCTAGGATTTGCACTAGTATTTAAAGAAAACAATAAAATAAAAAATGAATTTCATGATTGCTTGTCTCAAATATTAATTCATGATTCTTTATTTTCAGGTGAATGTCTAATAAGTCTTCTTAAGTTAGATAGATTTAAAGAAATAAAGAATATTAAAGTATGGACTGATAATGGACATCATTTTAGATCATATGAATTCTTAATTATTTATTTAAAGAGGCACCAAAATATATTAAGGGATTCATAAAATATAATAAGTTTGTTGAAAGCTTTGAAAAATTATTGTTGATGGTCATTTTGGTGTAATATCAAAAATGCTAAAGGAAAAATAAAAAGAGCTTTATATCAATAAAATAAATGATCTTAAAAAAATTTTGAGCAAGAAGAAAAAAGAAAAGATTTATATAATTCAGTTTTACTTGGCTCAAATGTTTCTCAAAAAGGATTTTTTACATTTATAAAAGAAACATTAGGCCTATAAAAAGAGAGCTTGAAGTTAAAAATCTGTGCATTAATCTTTCATATTTGATGAAAAATAAGAAGTTATATACTTCACCTTTAACATTTGAAAGTTTCTCATAATATTCTGAGACAACTTATACTTTAAAAATATGTGATGATATCAGAGAAACAAAGAGATCTGAAGATGCCAGTGATGTACTGGAAAAAGTTCATGAAGTTGGGTGGCTTACTAGAGGGTGTATTTTAAATAGAGGGATTAGTCTTTCAAAAACAACAACTTATTTTTCTAATACAAGTTAAGAATATTTATGATGAGCCAAAAATAGGTTAATAGCATTTATAGCTTTGGGGCTGCTACTACTCTCCCATGCAACTCATTATAATTATTTTTAGTCTGTTAGTTAAATTAGAATATTTTCAGAAATTTGAAAGTGGTAGCTATAATCCTATATAATGATAAATTGTCTTTAAAAGTTTTATCTAATCTAAAAATCAGTTAAAGCTTTGTAATTCAACTATACTTTACATAATTTGAATAAATTAATGCAATATTAATGTAATCAAGTTATTAAAAATTTGATCTGACACCTAGGCATAACAAAGAAAATAATGACCCAATTCTTAAATTAAAGCCTCAGATCATTAATTGTGCACTAATTTCAATTTTTGACAGAAAAAAATCCTAAAAATTACTACTCTTAAATTTCTTTTTTAAAACATTAATCAGGCCTTAATATACTTATTAACGACCAAAAAAGCAAAATAAAGCTCTCTCTGATATATAAAAGAGAAACCCAGCCAGTGGTTGGCCTCAATTTCCTTCAAAATATAACAAAAATTTAATCAACCAGATAAATTCTGGACCTGAAATACCTCCTTCTTAATTTAATTAAGATTTATGTTTTTTATGTAAATTTTTCACAAAAACCCAAAAACACACTTGTGACACCTTCCTTTATAAACTCATTCTTCTGACACCAAGTGATAAAAAAAAATTAAAAATCATATTATTTTTTTAAAAAACATAAAAATCTCTCAATTAATTTTCTATTAATTCTATCATCTGAAACATATTTAGTAATTTTAACTATTTTTTATATTTTTACTAGTTAAGTTCTAGTTTTGTTTAAAATTAAATCTTGACTGTAGAATGCCACACAATAAGACTATCAAATTAAACAGAGATCTTTAAGCAACTCCCACTTCAATAAATAAAGCACCTTTTAAGTTGAAAAGACCATCCAAACTACTATCCAAGCCCAAGAGCCCTGAAAAATCCCCACCCCACACTCCAGCTAGCCCTCACGAAGAATACCAACATTCAAGCCCACTTCAAGAAGATTGATGAACCCTTAATCCTAAATCTTTAGTACAACTGATAAATCTTCAAATAAAGAGCATCAAAAATCCTCACTCTCTGTAAAACTGCAGGTTTGTTGGCAAAAAATTATAGATTAAGACCTTAATCTTATATATCTTTATGTTAGTTGAATATAAGAAGGTAGGCAATGTCTGTAAGAGTAACTGGATAAGAGCTTCTAACAACTTATATGAAGTGAAATATGGACTGAGGCTGCTTAATAAACCTAATAATATGAAGTAAAAATCTGTCTTAACAATAGATCAAGTATCTAAAAAACTGACTTTGAGGTCAGAGAATTGCTTTTTATTAACAGAATTAAAACTATAAATGACTAAGAAAGGTGTAGTGTTCACTAGATTAATGAACTAATAAGCAAGCTAATCAAAAGAGATTATGATAAATGGTAAAAATAAGTTGCTGAGAAAAAAAATTGGAGTTCTTTTTCAAGATAGAACTAAGAAAGAGAAAGTAAAAACAAATCTGAAGCCTGAAATAACCAAAGATTGTATGCTATTTAAAAAATCTCATCTTAGTGTCAAGACTGGAAACTAGAAGGTATTTATTGATCATTTTGTAAAATTAGGTACTGATTGAGGTGATAAGTATTTAATCTGAAAAAGATAATGAGTAGGAGCAGGAGAATATAAAAATCTTTTTTAGGTTCTTTTTAGCTGACCTTGAAGTTGTTTTAAAAACATAGTAATTTAAAAAAATGGGGAAATAACTAGCTAAAGCTAGTAGTATGTTGTTCTCCTGTAAACAACAGAAATATAAAACTGAGAATTAAAGATTGGCTGATGCATCTGGGTACATAACCTGAAGCAGAAAACTGAAAAAAACAGCTCCAAAGCTGAAAATAATAGAGGGAGCTGGTTTGAGCCAAGAAGGAAGTGAAAGAATGAAACAGAGAGTTAATGCAGATGTTTAGCAATAAACTAACTGAAAATTGCGGAAGTAGCAGCAAGACAAAGAAAAGAAATCCAGACATCTCTGGGAAGGGCATAGTAGAGAATTGGGTTTCCAAAATTTAGAGGACAGAGCAGGAACAGGTATAAACAGTCTGAGGATTGTAATTCTGGGGCTGCTCGCACTTATTTTTTTATCAAGAACTAAGTTCAAATCATCAAAATTGGCTAACTTTTTAGCTGCTTTCCAACATTGATTCTGACTTGTTTTGGGATGCTTAATCTCTACCATTAATTTTCCTATAATAAAATAAAGATGATCATATCTTATTCTGCTCTTTTTTGGTTTTATGGCAAAGATAAGTTTTTTTCTGATCTCTTCTTCTTTAATAAACCTTATTAGTTAGAGCAAAAGATAGTGCTGTGAGCATACAGTAAAATTTTCTATATGATAATATAAATGCATCCTTGAACCTTAATTCAGATGTGAGAAGAAACATCTCATTGCTTCTGATCTATGAGCCCAGTCAGACTTCTGGCATCTGATAAAAATAACAAATAACTCAGGCTGTATGGAAACACCAAAGTCACTGGTTCTCCTGTACTTTTCAAATGTTAGAATACTTAGATTTTCCATGATGAATCATTGATCTCTCATTTCATGAACTTCTGATAGTAATCTTTATCATGTAAGCTTTATTTTTGCATGAAATAAATGCCTTGGCTTTAATTAGCTTTGTCTTTAGTTAAAATATTTACTTATAGTTTAAAAAACTAACTTGGGTTGTAAAGCTCTAGTTAATATGTGATACTTTATAAAATAAACTATATTCATTTTCTATTTTTATAATATTGTTGTGAAAAGCCAAATTTTTATTAATCAAATAGCAATCCAATCTCTGACTCAACTCAATCCATCACATAATTTAGGCAACTATTAATATATATCACACAAGTTTACCTCATCAGTTATCACAACCAGTAATCTACTTATGCTGTCTTAATAGAATCAGTCACATGCTTGCAAAGATCAATATTAAGAAACCCCTTTTCACATGCCACCCTCTGATGATCTTTCAACCGGTATAAAACCTGTTTTCTTCAATAATGATTATTTTGAGTCAATTTCTCTTGCTTTCCTTTTTGGTGACTGCACCTTACAGCTTAGTTACAACAGTATCCTTAAAATAAAGCAATATTATGCTTTTCACTTCTTAATAAGCCTGGATAGACTACTTTTTTTAAAAAAAATTATAAGCTAAAACTCATTTTTTTTCAAATCTATACACTGGGACTTAAAGCTGAATCTTAATGCAAAGACAAAATATTCACCTAAAATTGATTTTAGTCTTTAAATATATGATTATAGTATTACTCTTAGAAATGAAACCTCAAAATATTATGCTCGATATATTAGATAGCTTCCAATTAAAGAGATTCTGCCCTGAATTCCTGATTTTTCACTACATTGATTAAAGGTGTGGATTTATTGGAATGGAGTAAATAATGTAGCGCCCTAGTTTCATGTAAATTTTAAATTGTTAAATTTATAATAAACATTTTAACATCATTTTTTATAAAATTTGGTTGCATATTGTTGTAGTGAACAACAAATATTGAATGTTCAGCACAAATAGAAAAAGAGGGAATACAAGGGCAAACCACAGCAGGAGGCAGCAGCACCTGCCTCTACGGACCATGTATTTAATCACCAAAAAGTGTAGTGAAAAAGACAAAGATGTTTTATTGGGAGGCAAGAGGGGAAGAATTTAAGTCAGTTACAAAACTTTGATTTGAATGAATTCTAAATAAATGTAGCAAATCAGAATTCACCACAACAATATTAATGGCATTAAG
>CAKOGF010000368.1:0-11211 GCA_933228935.1 Pemphredon lugubris
GGCAATGGTTTAGCCTCATTACTCTGATCTTTTGTTAAGATCCATTTTTTACTTTTTCTGCTATATCTATTTAAAGAGATCCCAAATTTTTTATCAAACCTCATACTTTTCTGGTCCCTAAGTTTTAACACCTCAAAAATTAATTCTCACATCAATTTTTTTTAATTTTAAGTTTAAAAAACTTGAACCCCAATTCTGGCTTCTTTTAGTTTGTTTTCTAAATAATTAGCTATCATATATTTATTTGGCTTATATTTTATTTTCTTCTACTCTTGGTTCATTTTTTGCTTTTGAATTCAGAACTTGGCCTGGTTTTTTTCATATTTTTTATCCTCCTGGATTTATATTGCTATTAATTAACTAGGAGCACCTCATTACATCTCAACTCATTTTTGTTCAAAGACAGCAAGCTAACTATTCTTGGTTAGTATATTCATCCTTTATTTCTTTTACTTGACCTACCATGGTTAAGTCAATTTTTCTTCATCTGGCCTCATAAAATTTACTAGTTTTTATAGAATTATATTCCCCCCCAAAGAATTTAACTCTGACTCCCTGAATTGTGAATCAACTCTCATGAGAACAGTAAATACCTTGGTATCATTAGTCTTAATACCAAGTTGAGATTGTTTGACTAGAACCTTCTACTAATTATGTTTCAGACCTTAGATTTTTTCTTGTTCTTCTTTGTCCTTTTTATTTCTTACAACTGTCATGTATATAATTGGAAGTATATAAACTAAAAGAAAGAGAAAGATTTGAGGAGAGAAGATAATTATCTTTATTGAGAAATGAAATAAGTCTTATATAGCTAGATGTTGCATCATGTCATTCATGTAGATCAAGATGGTCATGTGCTTTAGGGAAAAGTTTTATAGGGATACTAATTTCAGAAGTTATGTGTGTGAAATCAAGATTTTTTTATAGATTCTGTCTAGATGGATTGAATTGTTGCTTGGGGAAATTATTTTACCAAGCAGGAGTAATCAAAGATGTTACAACATCTCCCCCTTAGGCACTATGAGGGTAACACCTTGGGAATTTTCTTGAGATAGTCAGGGATGTACGCCTTGTATTTTTCCAGTTTATCCTTGTTAATAATTAGTCAAGAATCTTTTTGTTTCTGTTGTGATTTTAAAATCCATAGTCTGTCATGGTACATGAGTTTGAACTTGTTCAGGAACTAATTCTTTTGATGAAGTAGGTGTTGTTTGGTTTAACTTCCATGAAAATGTCTGGGCCTCTGAGTACTGGCTGTAACTTGTAGCTGTCATGCTTGACTACCCATACTTCATCTCCAACTTGAAAGTTTTCAAATTGAATGAGGATTTTTTTCTCTTTTAACTGTTCTCTTTCTTTAACTTCTTTTTTAGGCTTCCTGTACAATTGTGATGTCTTTCTTAAGTATTGAATTGGGCAATTCAAAGTGAGAGCAAGTGTTGCTGGTTTTGATTATGGGCTTTTACAGCTGTTTCTGTTGACTCTTGTATGGCAAACCATACATGCAGTTGGAATTATTTCTGTCCAGAGCATGGGATTTTTGGCTGATAGTTAACTTAGTGCTTTGAATATCAAGCAATTGAGACTTTTGACTCTATAACTTTATTTTGGTTATTAAGGGCGACTGATTGTGTGCTTGAATCTGTTCTTGGTAAGCTAGAATTTTTTGTCTCACCTGTTAGTCACTTTTATTCATTGGTTATGCTGAGGTATGTTTTTTGAACTAATCAATAAATTATTTTCCAATAAAATGAGGAATGAAATTATTTTATGTTCTTAGTAGATTGTGCTACTAGCCATCTTGTGACATAGTTAATTGCTGTGAATATGTACTTATTTCCTGTTTTGTCTCCCTGAAAGATGCTGACAATATTAAGAGCCCTTAACTTGAATGGTTGGACAATGTAAATTGGGATTACCAATTTTGGAGAGGCCTTGGATTTTGTGTATTTTTGTAGATTTTTTATTCGTTGAGTACTTTCTTGATATTGTCAAGCATATTGGGCCACCAGTAGCAAACTATCATATATTTTTAGAGATTTCTTTTTTTTGTGTCCTAGTTTGTGGTGGTATTAAATAATTTTATCAATCTTTTGTGTTGATGGGACATATGATATGATGTCACTATTTGGGAGTCTTTGTTGTAAAGTGCCATATACGTTTTTTAAGAGACTTTTGTCATTAAAGACTATTCTTATGAGTTCATAGGTGTTCCTGATGAAAAGCCTTCTGGTATATCATCCATTAATAGCATAGGCCAATTGGGGTTTTCATTATAGGTACATAGTAATTAATTGTGGTATAGAATTAACAGGGTGTCTGCTGTCAGCAGTTCTTATCCAAGCTTGTATTTGATGATTGTGAAGCACCTTTGAATTAGGCACATTCATTCAGCTTAACTTCTTGAGAGGTTATTTTGCGTCTTGAGAGCACAGGAAATTTTTGGTTTATGAGTACCTTGAAGGTGATTGCACCTTTCAGGTAATAGCGTCATTTTATTAGACAGCGTACTATTGCAATAAGTTCCTTGTTGTGAATGTAAAATTTCTTTTTGCTGTCATTGAGACTTTTTGACTCATATGCAACAGGGAGAAATCCCTTTTTTGTTTTTTGGATACAGAGTACTTCACCAAATGCACAGTTAGATGCATCTGTTTATAGCTTGTAGATCAGGCCACATTTTGGGTACTGGAGGATGTGAGATGATGTCATGTGATCTTTCATCTATTGAAGGTGTTGGTCTTGGAGAGGTGTCCATAAAAATTTATTGTCTTGCCTGTTATCTTGAAAAAAAGTGTGATAGGTGGTCCTCAGTCCAGGATAAAATTTATTATGTACAGGATCATTCTAAAGAGTGTGCAGAGTTTACCTTTTTCCTATGTGGCAGCAGATTTGTTACAGAAATTATTTTTTTAAGTTTGATCTCACACTGTCCTTGCTTATAATATGTCCAAAGAAGGGTAACTCTGTGAAAAAGAATTCACATTCAAATAGTTTGGCAATTAGTTGATTGTCTTAGAGTATTTTGAGTACCAATTTGATATTTTTTTAGTTCTGTGTTACATTTGGGCTAAAAATAATGATATCATCTAGATAGACCTTTTCTTGTTTTCCAATGTTCTTTTTCAACACTTTATTAATGAAGGTTACAAAATTCCTGAGGATGTTGGTCGTGCAAAAGCTTTAGACTACAAATTTAAATGAACATTATTTTGTTCTTGTCAAGATTTTGGGGTCTTGAACAAGAATTATGTTTATTGGAAAGTTGGGACATAGTATTAGGGGGTTGTTGATGGGGTGGATCTGTATGGCAGCATATGTACTTCCAATCAATGTTTTATGTTGGCATTAACAGGTGGTGTTCCATCCTAAGTTAATGGAGGCAATCAAAGGAAATCCTGTGGTCTTTGGGATGCAACACTGATGGCTTTGGGATGGGGTGTTTGGTGGCAGGATTAAAAGTGCTGATAATACGCTCTTATCAACACTTGTTGTTACTATGTTTATTGATAGTAACAATGATAGAAAATTGTCTGCCTTCTAAGTCAGCTTAGAAGGGCTTTTATAGTATAGAATACTATGCCCAGACAGAAGTCTGGTTGCTATTGCCCTTGCTAGCCAGCCTATCATCCCCAAGCTGCTAGCTTTATCCCCCAGAGCTGTAATTCTAAATCTTATTATTAATCTAGAATGAGGCAAATTTCTATGCTGAAGAGGGTGAATTAGCAGCATAGAATTCCCTTGGACTATGAAAAAATTTGCTAGTGTAACTTATTGGCAGACCTGTGTTTTGTGCTGCTGAAGAGACACTCCTGGTTTGGATAATTTAGCGTCATTTGCTTGGAATAGGGCTCAAATCTGGTAGCACTGCATCCTTCACTAATGAGCTGTACTTTGATTAAGCGGTCCCATGTCTATCAGCTCATGTCTTTGGAATAACTCTCAACTAGGACTAGCAGAGGCGCATCTTCTGGATTACTTCTCAGAACACAATTTGGCTGTTTTCCTGTATATTGTGCTTCATAGCCAGCCAATCAGGAGCCAGTCCTTCTTCTATTCCAGAATCAACTGATCTTGTTTTGGTTGTCAGCTTGATTAGAGTAGCTGATGAATATTGGGTGGCTTCCTGTCTATTATATTGGTGATATAGTGGATGAGGAAATATATCAGTCAATCTTGATTATTCAGATTTCCTGACAGTTCTGAATGCTGTCTTTGGTATATCTTCAGGTTTAATGTGAATTTGGTGATAGCCAGCTGTGATGCCAATGTCTTTAAAGTATTGTGATTCTTTTAGGGTATTACAGAGATCATTAATAAGAGGCATGTGATACATTTTCTTAATTTTGACACTTTTTAGGGCTCTGTAATTGGTAAAAATTCGGATTTTTCTGTCTTTCTTGGTAGCAAAGAAGATAGCAGCTCCAAAAGAAAACTTTTAAGGGTTTATAAGTTTTCTTTCAAGTGCTTCATTGAGTTAATTTTTTAGGGGTTTGTCTCCTTGTGGAGTAAGGGGGTATATAGGTCTAGCTTTGGGTTCACTGCCTTTGAGATTGAGCTTGTTTTGCATGCCTATTTCAGGTGACAAGCCTGTCAGTTTCTCCTGGAATATGTTATGGTACTCTTTTGTGAGTTTTGGTTGGATGAAGTTTGTCTCTTGAGATACTTCTGTATTATTTAAGTGGATAATCTTGTAGGTGCATGCTTTTTTCAATTAATCTTGTTAAAATTTTCAACTTTTGCTATCATTTTCTGATATCTTGACAAAGACGTGGTCTCTCATTAGAGTGTCAAGATGTGTAAGGTAGACATGATGGTGGACTTTGCAGAGTTAAATAGTTGGTGTGAAATTTTCCCAGTCAATGTGTGATTTTGGCTATTTTATTAGTCTAGGCCTAGCATAAAATTATACTTGGGGATTGGAATAATAGGGCCATCTATGATTTTTTGGGTGCTTTTATTTGTGCTCAGAATGATTTCGCTTCCCTTTTCACTTTCACATCTCTGTTGTTGTTGCAACGAGCCCAACTCCCAACGAATCGACTAATAGCTTGATTGGCTTGACTCGACCCATTGCCAAATAAAGGCAATCTCCCTTATCCACACCATACCCTAGCGCCCCCATCACCATCACCCAATGACCCACCTAAAACATCCTAACAGGAACAGTCATGGGACTCTCAGCGCAACAGGACAAAACATCCCTTCCACACGCCACATTCAGTGGCCTTTCAAATGGGTATAAAAACCCTTCTTCTCTTCTCAATAAAACTATCAAAAAACTCAATCTCTTTTTCCCCTCTTTACTGCAGCCTTAGCGCAGTTATGACATTGTCAGCCATTATCATGTGCTTTGTGTTACTTTTTCAGGTAGGTGATTTCAAAAATTGGAAAATTTCTCATCAATTAAGGACCTGTATTCTCCAGTGTCAAATAAAGTGATACCATGGTAATTTCAAAAGTGGAAAAGATAAATGAGCAGTTTTTTTTTCTGATCAGCAAACAAAATAGGGTTATTGGAAGGTACTTAAATCATTAAAATTAAATTCACATCTTATTGTCTGTACAAGTATTGTTGCACAGGAGAGTATGGCTTTCTTATGTGCTCTTTTGCTCTTTTGCTCTTTTCTCATGTCTTGGATTTTTTCTGTTCTTTTCAGGTTGTTAGCCTGGCTTTTTTGTGCTCCTCTGTGAGAATTAGATGGTCTTATGTGCACTTTTTGTTTTCTAAAGCAAGTATTCTTTCTAAGATTAGTTGTCTCCTTGTTTTTGGCAGTCTTATGAATTCTGTCTGCTTTTTGAGCTGTGTTTGCCTCCATGGAAGGTTTCTTGGAGATTTTTTCAGTTGTTTAGTTTGAATTGTCTCATAAATTAGAAGAAAATTCTGCTGTAGAAGTTGACACAAGTAGATGGATCATCAAAATTCATATAACTGGGCGCTCTGTTGCAGATGACTTTTTATGCTACAATATACTTGTCATTAGCCACTCATCTCAATGTTCTTTATTTCTTGTAATTTTTTTGTGCCAGTGTCTTTAAGTGTAATTTTTTCATTGAATGTTGCTTTGAAAAGTTCCAAATTCTCATTTTGCATAAGTATAATTCAATCAATTTTTTAACAAGTCTAACAGATATTCCTGTGACTCTGAGTGAAATTTTGCTGGCCCTCAATATTTAAAATAGTAACTTGTGTGGATTCCTTTTGTGCTTTCTGGATCCAGAGTACTGCATTATTATGGCATAATCCTGCAAAAATATCAATCTCAGCTGAATGTAAGCGTTAAAATACCATTGCTGTTACTTCAGGTTGTTTTTGTTGGGGCAGTTGGCTAAAAGTTTTTCTTGCTGTGAAGTAGTTGAATTGTTTGACTGGTATCAGTACATTATTGAATATGTTGTAACCTGTAGGGATGGCTTGTCTTTTTATTTAGTCCAGCCAACCTGTTGAAAGCAGCATATTCCTAATTTTTTATTTGGAATATTATGTTTCTAAAGCTAATATAGTCTTTCAGAGCCTACTGCTTCTACCACTGTTGTGTATACAATTCTTGAAAGTATTTTAACTAAATAAATAGAAAGGTTTAAGAGAGAAGATTGATATATTTATTTAATAATAGAATAGGCTTTATTTCAGAAAATTGCAGACTGGAAGATTAATCATCCACATGGGGGTGGGATATGTTATCTAGAAAGACTGCATCTAGAAAATGCTATCTAGAAAGACTTCATCTAAAAACGCCATCTAGAAATACTCTATCTAGAAACCCTATCTCGATTTTTGCCCCAAAACCCACAGATAACTTTAAACTTAAATAAAAAGACAAACAAAACATTTTTTTCTCATAAAATATAAAAAAGCCTAGACTCAAAAATGCTCTGAGATTCAGAATCTGCAATAAAAAGGGGGGTTAGTTAGTGGCGCAGGGTCACACAAAGCACTAAAACAACATACCAAAAATTGGGATTTCTGAAACCCATATATTTGTCCTATATTGTTTCTTATATAATATACTGAAAATTAAAAAGCTATAAAGAACAGTAGGTTTATTGCTGACTGATAAACCTTAGGATTTGGCTCCAAGAGCCTTGGCAATACCCTTA
Source organism: Pemphredon lugubris (assembly GCA_933228935.1). Taxonomy (NCBI): domain Eukaryota; kingdom Metazoa; phylum Arthropoda; class Insecta; order Hymenoptera; family Crabronidae; genus Pemphredon; species Pemphredon lugubris. The sequence continues at coordinate 7,102 of CAKOGF010000368.1, forward strand.
AGATGATTAAGGCAATCCTTTTTAGAGTAGTAGGCCATCACATCTTTTGTCACATTCACAAATTTGACCTGCTGCCCAGCGTGCTTAGAAGTAATCACCTTATTTGCAAGAGCCTGAGGGTAAAGCTGATTACTATTTGCATGCTGAGTCTTGAGCTTGCTGATAATGACATTGAACATGGGCTTTTTTACCTTTACCAGGCGTGCAAATTGATTATGCCACTCTTCAAGTGAAGAGGTGGTCTTGGTAATCCCATTTTTAACCTGCTTAAAGCAGTTCCAACTGATGGTATCTCCTTCCTTGAGGATTTGGCGCTGTCCCTGGAAAACACCCACCCACTGGGTTTCAAAGTACTGGATAAAGGGGGAAAAGACTTCTTGATTATCTGGGATGAACTTGTCCTTGAGAAGCTCATCATAAAAGGCATTCATTTCCTCTTTTCTAACCACAGTCAAGGCAGAAAAGCAGTTAAAAGCGTTTTTGGCCTCCTTGGTGCCATCTCTAAACACTAGTTTATTGAGATCTGGGTTTTTCATCAGGTTTTTGCGCAGAGCCTAGCAGTAGTGAAAGAAGCATCCTTGAGGGCTGCTCTTAAATACTTTGATAAAGGCATTTGCCTGTGCAACCTCAAAGTCAACCATCAATGTTGAATGGGAGGGGTGCAATTAAAGAGCCTTTTTAGTTGAGCTTGATTACTCCTGACTGGATTCCTGGCTGGCCTTCTTCTTCTTGCGGCCCCTCTCCTCCTTTGGATCATTTTCAAGTGTGGCCAAGATGGCATCAAGTTTAGCCTTGAGAATGACCAAGGCCTGGACATAAGTATCCTCTCTTTTGTTGGGCAGGAAGAAAAAGAAAAAGGGAACCGTGTGTGAATTTACCTGGCCATTAATTGACCAGAGCTGATAAAAAAGCTTGGGGCATGTTAAAAAAGTGCCATCAGCAAACCAGATATCACATTTGAGGAGACGCTTGAGATCCTCTTGTGTGGCATAGCATATGATTTGGTTGGGTGCCCCTTGACCATCATCATGTAGCAGGAAAGGTTTACCAAGCAGGGTAACCTTCTGGTCATCAGAAAGTACCAGTTCATCAATATTCTTGGCACTGACACCAAGATTGGCATCAACTGAGCGTTGGTCAGTCACATACTGCTGGAGATTGGTCTTATTGCCAACCTCTTCAATTTTGTTTTCATTGAAGTGGAGAAGAGCATGTTTCACCAACTCAGTAGAAGTCATATCCTTATTCAGAGGAATACCTTGGCAAAGAAACCAGCACATGAGATAATAGAGTATCTCCTCTGATCCCAAGAAGTCATGCTCAATAGTGAGCTCCTTAACTCTGGTGAAGCCATAGGTAGTTATTCTGGCAGGGCAGCCAGCACTTTCACAGCGGTAGTGGTGCTGTGCCAATTCCTTCTTCTCATCATTGCAGGTGAAAAGACAACCATCCTTGACAAAGCCAGCACCTCCCTTCTTTGTCATGATAGGAAATAAGTCAGGAAAAACGTCTGGAACTTTAAGCTGCCCATTGCCATTACAGATGTTGGTGACTCTGTGCAAATCCCATGTAAAGATGGGGTCCTCACTTGAGGTAGTTGAGGTACGCTCCTCATAGCTGGTTTCAGTATCTTCTTCATTTTCAGAATCTCTGCTAAAGTTGAGCAGTTTTTCCTGGATTTCAGAAGGGGAGTGTACAAAGGGGGAGTAGGGAGGAGTAGGGATCTCTCTCTGCTTCTCAGGAGATGAAGTGGGAGCCTTAGAGGGTGTCTTTCTCTTATTGGGTTGCTTGGTGGGGGGTAGCCTTAGTCTTTCTGGCCTTGGTGGGAGTGGACTTGCTCTTGGAGGCCTTGGGGTTGGCTTGCTTGGTTGACTTGGGAGGCATCTAAAGTGGAATTAGTACTAAAATTCATGTGATTTGAGGTCTAATTTCAAATACAAAAAAAGCTAGTTTTTATTATACAATTATATAATATTTTTACATATTATTGTAGAAAAAACTTCAAAGTTGTATATAAAAAATTTGAATGTTTTTTAATTTTTAATTAATCTTTTTTGCTAAGCAAAAATATGCAAAATTTATGTTTTGGCCACATTAAAAATTTCTAGATGGAATTTTTGAGATGCTGTTTTCTAGATGGTGTATGCCAAAAAAATAAGTTTTGTATATTTTTTATTTTAATTTAATATATCCAAGGTGGAGCTATCTCAACTGGCCCAAAGTACAAATCTTCAATATCTCAGATACTAACTTATAAAACTAAGGCTAAAAGAACCCAGCTGTTTAGAGGAGGGCTTTTTGCATATATATGCCAAATTTCAGAAAATTCCTTACATTTTTTACTATAGATAAACATTAGTGGTAACTTCAGAATTGAAAAGTGGAATCAACAAATTTGAGATGGGGTATTCTAGATGGCATACTGTGACAACATATGTTAAAACAGGTTATTCTACATAAACACACTGTGTGTGTTAAAACTATTGGGTGCTTAGAATCCTGATGAGTTTTGAGATGATGTTTATTGTGATGGCGTAATTGGCCACTTTACTATATAAAACCATTAGTAAAAAATATTTTTTTGAATGTGGCTCTTTTAAAGGGCTGACAAAGATAAGATATAAATATAGTATACTAAATGTGGTTCTTTTTTAATAGCTATATTATACAGGGATAATACTATCAGAATGATGCTTATTTGGATTTAATTATAAGTGAAATTCTTGTCGTAACTGCGCTAAAGCTGCAGTAAAGAGGGGAAAAGAAATTGAATTTTTTGATGATTTTTATTGAGAAGAGAAGAAGGGTTTTTATACCCATTTGAAAGGCCACTGAATGTGGCGTGTGGAAGGGATGTTTTGTCCTGTTGCGCTGAGAGTCCCATGACTGTTCCTGTTAGGATGTTTTAGGTGGATCATTGGTCGAAAATTGATGGGGGCGCTAGGGCATGGTGTGGATAAGAGAGATTGCCTTTACTTGGCAATGGGTCGAGTCAAGCCAATTGAGCTATTAGTCAATTTTTTAGGAGTTAGACTCATTGCAATATTCTGGATTGCTACCACATATTATTCTCATACATCAGGTAAAAGGCTCAGATTTATCCCAAAAAGTTGTATTATTAATGGATTCTTGATGCCGTCTTTCTAGATGCCATTTTTCAAGATGCCGTTTTTTTGGAAATTACTAAGTAAATTTATAGTAAATCCTGCTTATTTTGATAAGCTGCATTTTAATTTAAATCAAAATGCCATTTTTGTAATGGCGTTTTTTGAGATGGCGTAATTGAAACCATTAACAAAAAAATAACTATTAAATAGTTTCAATTAAGCTTTTTTTATTTCTGATTTTTAGAATTCCAACCCTATTTCAAAAATGATTTGAGATGCCATCTTTTGAGATGGCGTTTTTGAGATGACATGTCCCACCCACATGGGAAATCCTAAGTATTATAACACTAGAAAAGTACACAAGAACCTGTAAATTTGGCATTTTTTGGTGGTCTGTGTTATTATATTGTGTACATCAGATGATATAAGGATGGTTAGGCCCATGGCTTAAAATCAATGTGAAGTTTATTCTCACATCTGGATCAAGGTTCAATATTATATTATATTATATTATATTATATTATAGGGAATCATACTATATGACAACAGTACTATTTTTTGTTCTAACTAATAAGGCTGGGTTGCTGAAGAGGTTCAAAGAAAAGAGTATGATTTATCATAAGTCCAAAGAAGATTAAGAATAAGGGACACCAGTTTTTATTATATAAGCTCTGGTCCAGCTTTCCACTTTATTTCAAGTTAGCTTAAAGCTCTAAGGTAGACTAAAGTAGCATTAGGGCATATGTAGCAGTGGATCCAGTCTGAGAGGAGGTGGTTTTTACAAGGAAGCATTATCATCATGAAGGCCTTTCACAGAAGCTGTGTCCAATGAAGGTCTGTATAACTGGGTCTCTCTTCAGAGAAGATTCAGCTATCTACCTGGGCCACAACCCAAGGCTAGCTAGTCAGAAGATGACTACTAGTTTACAGAGATGATTGCTTTAATATAATCAGAGCCACCTTAGACAAATAAAATAGTTTCATTTTTTATCTTAGGATGATT
>CAKOGF010000369.1:0-11193 GCA_933228935.1 Pemphredon lugubris
ACAAAACACTGACCAATTTGGACTATTTGTTGGCATGGTGTTGTCCTCTCTTAAAAACAATCAGAAATGCCCAATCAAAGGACGCCACATCCAAACCCACAAAGTCAATTAAGCCTGGAATGCCTGGGACGCCTCCCAGCCAATCAGGTAGAGCCGCAGAAATCCCCTTGGAAACCTCCAACACTCCTGGCTCTGGCCAGCAAATTTTCTCTCTGGACCAATCAGATGCAACACTGGAGGTCATGTGACCACTCCCTCTGCCAATCCATCTCCTTTAACAATGCCAGGGGAGTTTGAGCTCCTGGCTTGTCAATTTTCAATTAATAAATGTTTGGGTTTTATTGCACTTTCTTTTATATTTTATAGTTTATTTGGACCTGTTTGGGTGCCTATTTTCTGTAGTTTGAAGTGTTGGTAGTTTTACGCCAAACTTACCTGGTTTCTAGCCTTCCCTTTGTCCACAACCCGCCAAGCCACTCAAGACCATCCCCAAGCCTCCCAAAGAGTGTCTTGCTGCTCCCTGTTGGTTCCTGTCTGGGGCTACCCCTATTATCATAGATTTTACCAGTCCTTGGGACAAGAATTGCACCAGGAGAATTAGAATTTTCCGGTGGTTACAACAATGATCTTCCCAGTCTTGAAATTTGTGGTGTTTTCCTTGACCCCCTTTTTGGTGCTTCTTTGTACCACCTCCCCCAACTTGTGGTTGTGTATCTCTTCTTTGGTTCATCTTGTGGGGTATAACCCCTCTAGCCTCCTACTCCTCCATGATGAACTCTTCAGCTCAGGGGGGCCATCTTTAAGAGTCTAACCTGTGATGACCTGGACTCTCATGCAGAAGGTCATGCGGTGCCTACTCTCACCTTGGAAGGAAAGCCAATGTCTACCCTCCCCAGTGTGGATGAGAGTAGCCTGGTACCTCCTCCCGCACCTATGAAGTTATCCCCCACCCCTGCTTGTACGCCCTGGCTGCTAGCTGGGTTGGTGCTGATGGTCCTGAATGCCTACTTCCCACAGCTGTCCCCAGTATCCTCCCTTTTGTCCCCTCTCAGAGCGGTCATCCCAGTGCTCTACTGGGCAGCATCCTGGTGGTTCATCTCGCCAGGATGGGAGCCAAACTTAGTTAGTTTAGCCCCCCTCTCTCACATCAGAGGCCCAGGTATAATTATGAAAGTCAACCCAAACAACAACTACCTTGTCAAAGGAATTGGAGTCTTTACAGAACTCAAACTCATGCATCACAACATACTATACATCTTCAATGCTTGAAAAAAAAACATTGGGACTCTTGACTAACCTTCACCAAAAAGAAGCTGGACAAGTAAAAATTGTGAATCCCAGATACTCTAAAGAAAATAACCAAGGTGGTGCCTTCTAGCACACCAGGGGGAGATGTTGTGACACCTTCAATTACTACTTCTTGGGAAAATAATTTTCTGAGAAGCAATTCAATTCATCTGGATTAAGATCCATTGAAAAATCCTGATTCTACTTACATTGCTTCTGAAATCAATATCAGTACAAACCTTTCCCTTAAGCATATGACCTCCTTGATCTACACAAACATACATGATGCAACATCAAGCTATTTAAGGCTAATTTTATTATTCAGTAAAGATATTAATATTCTCTCTTAAATCTTTCCCTTTATCTGGTCTATAAACTTTCAAAAAGTATATACATGACAATAGCAAATAAAAAATGGTTTGCAATTCAGATCAACTTTCAGATAAATCACAGTAATTTTTACAGCTGTGAGAATAAGCAAAAAAGGTTTATCTGAAACAAAAATGAACTAAAACAAAAACAAATCCAACTAAATATATATATACAATTGGTTAACAGTGATTTGTGTAAGAGTGGGGGCCTTCTCATTGAAGGGGCACAGTTCTTAACCTGAAGAAGATAGAAGAAATCAAAAAGAAAACTAATAATCAAGATATTTAATTTTTTTGTGGCGAATAGAGGGGGAAATCTCATCTATTTAACCACTAAATTAAGGGAAAGTAGTTTATATTTGAATTAAAAATTGGATTTGAATTTGGGGGATAATCTGATCCAAACTTATCCAAATCAATTTGGGTAAAGTTAGGCCAAATCAAAAAGAATTATAGTAAATTTAAAAGTATGAGGTTTTAGCAGTAGTTTTGTTATAATTTAGCTAACTAAAAGAAAGTTTCTAGAGAGAAGGATCGGAGGATGATAAGGCAGTTAAAAGTGGTGGGATAGGATATAATTGGCCAGGCACAATATTTTTACCAACTCTTGCTGCCATTGAAGTTTTGCCAATTACGATGGCATAATCTGCAAATTTTTGGCAACCCTAAGCTAAGTTCTGTCACTTCTAGGAAGAGAGTAACAAAAGGCTAGTTTTCTAAAATTTAAAGGATATAATATGGCTAGGTTCATATATTTTATTAGTTGTAAGACTGAGGCTGCTTGTACCCGTTTTTTATCAAGTAATTGATTTAAATCCTCTAAATTATTTAGCCTTTTTGCTACCCTTTGGTGGTGATTTTGTGTGTATTTAAAAAAAATCATTTCCTTCTATTAGTTTTTCTACTGTGATGTAATAGATCACATTAGAGATATTTCATTTAGATCACAACTAAAACTCCTGATTATCTTATAATATTAAAAATCAAGCATATTAACTGAAATGACAGCTTATCAATTGTTCAGCACAGTATATAAACTGAAAAATACTCAATAAATAAACTATACAAGTATCTGATTCACTTGTTTCCATATTCTAATAGTTATTAGTATAAGTGTGTTTTCTGACCCATATTTGCATTCTGATAACTCACACATGAATTTTTAAAGCCACACATCTGGAAAACCTCATATGTTCTGTATGGATAAATAGAATAGTTATATTACACTGCTATAGCAGTTATGACCCAATCCAGGTCCCTCCCCTGCCTGGGGACTATAGAACAGCCTCAGAAGTAGGTGAGACTTTCTTTCATTATCACCTGCAGCTGGTGACTCGCCCTTGATATTGGATGGTTTTTAGTGAACAACAAAAATTTAATATTGGTGATGATTAGTTAACCAAGAGATGAAGCTTTATTTGAAAGGAGCAAGTATTTAAAGGAAGTTTTGGGGGATTAGATTATCAAGTAACTAATCAATTAATTGCCTTTACCACGAAAATTTAATTTTCATTTTAGGCTTGGTATATTTTCAAGCAGGCACAACTGGCAGGTAAAGGATATTGGGATCCTGAGAAGTTATCTAGGAAGTAGCTGTAGTGTGGGCCTATCTTATAGATGGTTTAAAAGCCTTTCTATTTAACTTTAAATTTCTTAGAACAAATGATAGCCAATGCACTATTATGCTTCAAGAATTTTTGGACAACCTTGAATCAAAGTATTCAGTGCTTAATTCCAAGCTGGGCAGCCTTGATCTTGGTGGCAGTGGTCTGAAGATTTCTCTTGGCTTTGCAGCAGCTCTGTTCAGATTCTTTGGAGTTCCAGTGCTGATTCTGTTGTAACTGTGCTAAAGCTGCAGTAAAGAGGGTAAAAAGAGATTGAGTTTTTGATAGTTTTTATTGAGAAGAGAAGAGAAGAGGGGTTTTATACCTGGTTGCCAGGCCACAGGGGGTGGCATGTGGAAGGAGATTTTGTCCTGTTGTGCTGAGGGTCCCATGACTGATCCTGTTAGGGCAACATAGGTGGGTATTTGGCTAGATATCTGGTGTTGCTATGCCATGATGTGGATATGGGAAATTGCCTTCATTTGGCAATGGTTTGAATCAAGCCAATCAAGTTATTAATTAATTAATTAATTAATTAGGAGTTAGGCTTGTTGCAACAATTCAACTTCTTGAGAACATGTGATTGGTTTGATTTAGTCCCAAACATGGCTAAAAATGGGGTCATTTGGGTGGTATTTTAAACTTTAGAGTGGTAGTTCCATAGGACAGAGGGCAGTGTGGCTTCCCAAGTGGAAGGTTGGAATAGTGTGGTCTTTTTCAGGCATTTAACTAATTTACAATTGAATCTTTTTAGTGAGGTCATTACAACAAGCATTGTAAGAAGTTGAGAATTTGTGGTTATTTTTCATCTTAGTTGTCAAGTCAGCACCAACTGATTTCTGAAGTGGGATCCTTGATCAGAAAACAAGGTAGCTGGGGGCTAAACTGAGTCAAAATGTTATTGTAAATAAATAATGCTGTATTGAGGGCTGAGCTGTCCTTAAAGGCTTGGGCAACAGACCAGAGTGAAAGGTACTCAGTAGCTACCAGGATGTACTTCTTGCCAGACTTTGATGGAATTAGGGGTTCAATAAAGTCAATCCCCTAAAGTTCAAATATTTTTCAACCACAATAGGCTCAATAGGTTTGGTATGCTCAAGTTTTTACTGAACTTTTGGCAGTTATTGCAGCTTCAGGTGTGATTTTAGGTATCTGTGTACATCCCAGGCCACCAGTAGGTCTCCTTGAGGCGTGCTAGAGTGGTTTCACGTCCAAAAAGCCCATAATTATTGTTTTCTTTCATAAAGATGTTCTTCCTGTCTTCTCTGGGTGGAATTATCCAGAGCCCATTATACATCTTTTTAAACAATACATTGCCAATCACAGTGTACTTGGTTGAGTATACAAAGAAGTTACATAAGTCAGCTTCAGTAACCAGTGACATGTGCAGCCTTGCCATATCTCTGAACTGGGCCAGCTGGGGCTCATATATTAATGTCTCAACTAGCAAACTGAATTAGCGGGAAAGCCTATATGCCACAGTGTTAAGTTTCCCAGTAATTCAAAAAATATCAAAGTCATATTCCATGAGATCCAAGAGCCAGCGCATGTGGCAGCTGCAGTGAATAGAGGTATCTGTGATGAACTTGACAGCCCAATTGTCAGTGAATTATCAGGTGATGACCAAGCACATAGTAGCGTAACTTCTCTAGGGTCTTGATCACAGCCAGAACCTCCTTATTTTATATGCCATAGTTGTACTCATCAGGAACAAGCTTCTTAGACATAAATTTAATTGTTCTGAAGTTATTGCTTATTTTTTGGCAGAGTACCGCGCCCACTGCATTAGTGCAAGCATCAGAAAAGATGTGGAACTCACGGGTGAAGTCAGGGTACTCTAGGACTGATTCAGAAGTAACTGCAGCCTTGAGAGCCTTGAAATATTCATCCTCAGATGGGCCCCAAGTGAATGGCTTCTTCCTGTGTGTTAGGTTAAAGAGAGGTGCGGCTAGCTCACTATAGTTTTCAATGAACTGGTGGTAGTATCTGACAAGGCCAAGGAAGGAGGACACCTGGCTTGAGTTGACAGGAGTAGGCCAGTCTGAAATGGCTGTACACTTTTCAGGATCTGGGTGCTTCCCATGGGCGTTGACCATGTGACCAAGTAGCTTCAGCTGCTGCACAGCCAGGATAGACTTCTTGGCGTTCACACTCAAGTTGGCACCCTTGATGTGGTTGAGACATAGTTTCAGATGCTTTATGTGGTCCTCAAAAGTCTTAGAGTAAATTGTTGTTATCAAGGTAGACAGTCACAAAGTCTCCAATAAGGCCTTCAAAGACTCTATTCATGATGCATTGAAAGGTATGTGGCATGCCTTTCAGGCCAAAAGGCATGTGGATGTATTCATACTGGCCCCATTTAGTCACAAAAGCAGCCTTGGGTTGGTCAGATTCATCCACGAGGATCTGATGGAACCCACTGAAAAGATCAATATTTGAAAACTATTAGGAGCCACCAAAAGTATAAGAAAGGGGTACTAGGCTCAGAGAGCCTGTTTTCCACCCTGGGGGAGAGTACCACCAGGATGCAACCCATAGAAGTGCTGGGATTGCCAATCAGAGGACACGCCCAAAAGAAGATGGACGTGAGAGGTATGGGAAGTATCCATGTATGGCCAAGACCATGGTACTAGCCAATAGCCAGAGGAGATTTCCTGAGAGTTCAGGAGCTTGAGCTGGCTGTCTAGGAGGAACAACTAAGGACAGGGGCATGTTGCCTCTAACAATTGCCTCTTTATCAGGTGGGTGATGGTCAGTGGTGGCAGGGGCAGCAGTCCAGGCAGAAGGGGAAACAGCAGGCGGCACTAGGGTGTTATCCCAGACATGTCCCAAGAGACGGCTGGGTACATGTACAATAAAGTTGGCAGAGGCGTTCAGAACAGAATCAGCACCTGAGAGAAGCCTGGTAGAATAGTGGCAAGGCAGGAGGCGTAGCATAAACCAAATGGGTCCCAGGACTACTACAAGGTTATGTAACCAATGGATCCACATGCTATTTTCCAAAAGGGAGATGAGACAAGGGGAATATCAGAAACAGGTTTCTCTCAAGATTTGGGTTCAGGAAAGGTGGTTTCAAGGCGTTCTTGGTAGGGAGAAAGAGAACAGGGGGTGCTCTGGCGGTTGGAAACACAAGGAGCGCAACCCAGACAAGAATAAAACCGTGGTATGCACAATACAGACCACGCAGACACCAGGAGGCAGACCTGGTTGTAACTGAAGACCCAGCAGGAGGGTTGCGAGTTTGGTCCCCGTTGAGAGTAGTTTTTGCTTTTGTTTTAGTATAAAACAGAAGCAAATGTTGTTCTTGGGATGTTTTAAGCCCAAAGACAACCAGAGAAAGGGGAGAAATAAAACTTTATTTAGAAAATGAGTAAGCAAGGAGCTCCCAGCTCCTTGCCAGTACTTCAAGGGACAATTTGAGGGGGCATGAGTATCATTGGCTGCAGTGGTTGACTTGCAAAAGTTTTCCACCTGAAATCACAAACCTGGAGACTTTTTGGGATCCCAGGTTGTTAGCCAAACAATTTAGGGATCCATTAATAGATCCCATGATGTCATGTTTGGAAGTGGGGGAGTTGAGTGTGCGCTTTGATGTGTCTTCCTCTGATTGGTTGCAATAGAAGGCCTTTAGGAGGGGCTTGATCTCAAGGATTAAGGACCCCAATTTTGACATGGTTTTGTCCCAGGAGGGGGCCAACACATTGAGTGGGGTTATTGCAGAATTATATGGGTATGCCAGGACATATCTTTCTTCCACTGTATGGGCTAAATCCTCTAATTTTGAGAGAGGTAAAGCAGGCTTTCCAGGACACTTTTTGGTTCTTCTGGGGTAGAATTCTCTGTCAAGTGCCAAGGGAGGGGCCAGGAACTTTACAAAAAGAAGCCAAGATGTCAGAAATATGTGGCAAGGGGTAGTGGTCTGAGATGGTCACCTTGTTCAATGGGATGTAATTGACACACATTTGCAGCTTGTTACTCTTCTTAGGTACAACCACAATGGGAGATGCCCAGGGCAACTTGCTGGGGAAGATCATGACCTGCTTCAGTAGCTTCAGGATTTCATTTCTGACAAACTCTTCCTTAGACTGGGGGAGGCGGTAGAATCTTGAAGCCACGGGCTTGGCTGTACCTGTGTCAATTTCATGACGGAAACCAGGCACTTCTGGGAGATTGTAGTCTGTGGCAATGTGAGAGTAAGATGCTGAGACTACCTCTTCAAGCTGGACCCTCTGGGCGTGGCTCAACCAGGTTTTTTCCATAACTTTGTTGACTGAGGGCTCACATAGGAAGGAAGTTGCAGTAGTACTATTGAATGTTCCCTCAAGGTCAATCACTTCATTGTTATGCTCAAGTGTCCAGCTGTTGTCTGAAAATTTGGTTGTAACACTTAAGTTGCTCATATTTTTGCAGCCAAGGAGGAGGGTGTATTGATTGTGGTCAATGATGGAAGCTTAAATAACACTGAAGACACCACCTAACCACAAGCGCAACTTAACTGCTTTGCCAAGAGCCGCCTTGCAGCTCCCATTGGCCAGGACAAAGGTGACATTAGACGCAACAACCTCAGTGTGTGGTAGAAACACCTAGAATGACTTGGAGATGATATTTCTATAAGCGCCACCATCAAGGATTATAGATATTGCTGTATTATTCACTGTACCTTGTGTTCTGGGGAGCCTGTGTCAACAAGGAGGAGTGCTTTGTACTTTCTGGGTTGCAGGGCTGATATAGCTTGATGAATCTTCTGCATAAACTTAGGGCTTTCTGTGCACAGGTCTTTGAGAGAGATGGTCATCATCATCTTGTGCAGAACATTCTCGGCTGAGAGGCCTGGCTTATTCTTTGGGACATCTGATTGAACCTGGGACTGTGCCTCCTACCAGGCGTGAGAGTAGAGCAAACCCAATCTGAGGTTACTGGGGATTGCCTATCTTATTAGGCTGGTGGATTACCACTCAGAAAAGATTAAATAATTAAGGGTGTGTGTGGAAAAAATCCACTGGCTCTTGAGAGCCAGATGAGAGAAGGGCTGGTCAATTGTGGACTCTTTATAGCTGAACTGGTTGGCTTGGGGCTTGGGCTCAAAATCTGGCTTCTGCTTAGTCCCAATTGGGGACCCAAGCATGTTATTTTCCATGGATGTGTTGCATATGATTTGCTCATCAAAATTAGTGGTTGCAGGCTTACCAGCATGTGTGTTTTTAGTTCAGAATGCCTGTCTGTTTATTGGCTGGGTTCAACCATTTGAGATCATCATATTTAAGCTTTGATGGGTATGAGGAGAAGTGCTAAGTCTAATTAAATGATTTGAAATTGGGATGCTGTTTGTCAGGGGACCAACCATGAGCAGGTGGGTTGCTGTTCTCAGGAATAGGGTGGGACAGCAACATTCATAATTAACTCATACAGAAAGGAAAATCCTCCATGTTGACAATTTGACAATTGTTTTTGCTCTATTTTTTATTATTTTTTCTTAAAATCTAAAAATAGAACTTAATTATAAATTTTATTATCAAGATTAATTAATTAAGCCAGAAAAACAATACATTAATAATAAAATAACAAAATAGTTTTTAAATTGTTAACATGGAAGATGTTCTTTTCTATATGAGTTAATTCTGGATGCTGCTGTGGGACGTTGGACTGGCAGGAAGTGCTGTGAATGGCCACATTCAGACTCTTTTGATTTTGCCTTTGGTGGGTTTGAATCTAGAAATAGATTCAAATTTCTTATCTTTCAACTTTGGTGCTCAAAATTATACCCCTTCCTTAAAAGGAGTGGTATCAATTTCTCCCTTCATGTCTCACCTTCAGGATCTCCCCTCCACTTGTAAGAGTGGCAAGTGATCCTATTACCCCACTGTATTCTGTGGTGTCTATTCACATTATATATTCCCATTCTATTTTTAATAGAATCTAAGTTCTACATACTCTTTACTTTTATGTGTCTCTTGTACTTCAGCATGCCCTCCCTAGACATCTATAGAGGAGTTCTTGTATTACACATCAAGTAATAGCAGCGACAAGGTAACATCCCCTTCTTGCTTCCTCTCTGCTAAATGTTTGGCTTAGTACAAATCCAATCCTTCTGTTAGGATTATTCCACTGTGCCCTCCTTGCCAAGTCCTTGCAAGTACATGACAGGAAGGGCCCACCATACAATTGGAGCTAACTTAAGGAGGTATGAGAGGGACTTTCCTGCCCAGGACCAGGGGCTAGAAGGCAGCACAACGGCCTCTACCACCCCAGTAAGGGTGATATACACAATACCAAGCAGCTTGCTGGAAGGATTGGGCAGAAGGTTGGGTGTAGGTACAGGCATGGGCTTAGGGGTGATGGGCAGCTCCATATCTAGTTGGCAAGTGACAGACAGGGGGCACCTAGTGGGTTCAGGGATTTGGGCCGTGGAATCTTGGGCAGAATGTAATCTAGAGGTAATCACACTATAGGAGGCCTTGAACAGGGGCTTGGCGGGTATACCTGGGCATATAAGAGGAGTAGACACAGGGGTGGTGGGTATGGGTTAAACTGAAAAACTACAAGAATGAAATATGGCAGTATTTGGGAGACCCAATGTCTCATAATCTTTATTTGAAAATGACAATGAGGTCTGGAGTAGGGTCCATGGGTTCATATAGGACCCTACTGCCAGACTTCTCATCAGCCAGGGAGATTCTTTCCCAGTGTTAGGAATTCATGGGGTGGGAGGGTGGCGGAACTCTGTTGGAGGCACTGGCTACGGAATGATCCTCATTGGCTGGTTCCTGGGGGCAAAGGGTCGCTTCCTTCTGTTCTTGAGTTGTATTATCAAGGGTGTTCTTGTGGTCTGTAGAGACCCCAGGGTTGGGTCTCAGATTGATCACAGGGGAGGGCTTCAGAACTTTCAGACTGGCAGTTGGTGTCTTGCTGTCTCCTTTAGGTAGCCTACTTAGATCCTTTTATGGCATCAAGGTTGGCAGCTCTTTGCTGGTATTACCAAATTTAGACATCAAAGAGATCAACATTTGACAGGATTTGTTCCAATATTCACATGGGTGGTCTGGCGTCTGGTTATCTAGGCTACTAGAGCACAGACAATCTGACATCTGGTTGTCTAAGCTACTGAAGCGTGGGCAGTCTGGCAGATTGTCATTCCTGACACTGTTTTATACAGCATGTGTAAATTCTTCATTAGCTGGAGGGATATTGCTTGGGCATGCAATTTAATTAAACCTTGAAATCTGCTTCTTGACTTATCAAAATTGGCACGTTTGTATATGATTGGGTCGCCAGAAGTATATGCCCTGGTTGAAGCTCTATGTATAAAATTGTATTTAAGGTCTGCTAACCTGATTGATATGTTTGAGTCAAGCTTGTTGCTAGATGCTTGGTTGGTTTCATATTCATTAACTTGGGCCACTCTGATTGGCCATTAGAAATTATTAATATTGTACCATGCATTGGGTGTATCAGTCTCCATGGTGCTGCTGGGTGTGATTGGCTCATCCAAATTGGATGTTTCACTTACAATATTATGCATGAAATTCCTACTTGAATTGCTAATCTGATTGGCTGGCCTAAATTTTTGGCATCATATAATGTTGCTGCTCTTCTGGCCTCATAGGCAAAACATGATGGGATTTACTGGCCCAAATTTCTAGCATTGTATGATGCATTCTGTGTGTTGTTATGATACCAAGCGCGCCCTCTGATTGGCACATTCAAAATTTTATTGCTTTCTAATAAGCCCTCGCCATTCATATTACTGGCTTCATGGGCTCTGAATGGCCAAACTGCAGATGAGTGAGCATGAGTCACCGTTTTTCAGGAATGACAATATTCCAGCTTCTCCAACCTCTGATGTATTAGACAAACAGATGCCAGCCAGCCCATGCAACAATGTGATCAAATCCTGTTAAATGTTGATCTCTTTGATGTCTAAATTTGGTAAT
>CAKOGF010000370.1:0-11176 GCA_933228935.1 Pemphredon lugubris
AATGCAAGAGTGTTAATTCCCCCTAGTACCATCCTAGTGTCCCCATCTATGGAAACTGTCTGCAACCTAAGTGTTCAAGAACATGATATCCTAGACCTGGTGGCCAGAGTCAAGCTCCTTCAATCCTTGGACAAACACTACCCCCAGCTATTGAAAATAGCAAATCAACAAACCTCTCATGCTTGCTATAGCTCAGAGGAAAACAGCATACTTCACAACAGCTGCCTATGGGTCCCTGAAGGAAACATTTGCCAGGAAATTATTACTGCACATCATGACAACATACTAGCCAGACACCAAGGAAAAAAATAAGACCATAGAGATCAGTGGGATACACGATCTATAAAGGCTGCATCTAGAAAATTCTATCTAGAAAACGCCATCTAGAAAGACGCCATCTAGAAAATATGCCCAAAAACGCCATCTAGAAATACTCTATCTAGAAACTCTATCCCAATTTTTTGCCCCAAAACCCACAGATAACTTTAAACTTAAATAAAAAGACAAAAAAAACTTTTTTCTCATTAACTAAATTGTGCCTAGACTCAAAAAGCTCTAAGATTCAGAATCTGCAATAAAAAAGGGGGTTAGCTAGTGGCAACAAGGTCACGCAAAGCACTAAAGACAGCATACCAAAAATTGGGATTTCTGAAACCCATATATTTGTCCCATATTGTTTCTTATATAATATTCTGAAAAATAAAAAGCTATAAAAAACAGTAGGTTTATTGCTGACTGATAGACCTTAGGATTTGGCTCCAAGAGCCTTGGCAATACCCTTAAGATGATTAAGGTGATCCTCTTTAGAGTAGTAGGCCATCACGTCTTTTGTCACATTCACGAATTTGCCCTGCTGCCCAGCGTGCTTAGAAGTAATTAACTTATTTGAAAGAGCCTGAGGGTAAAGCTGGTTACTATTTGCATGCTGGGTCTTGAGCTTGCTGATAATGACATTGAACATGGGCTTCTTCACCTTTACTAGGCGGGAAAATTGATTATGCCACCCTTCAAGTGAAGAGGTGGTCTTGGTAATCCCATTTTTAACCTTCTTAAAGCATTTCCAACTGATGGCATCTCCTCCCTTGCGGATTTGGCGCTGTCCCTGGAAAACACCCACCCACTGGGTTTCAAAGTACTAGATAAAGGGGGCAAAGGCTTCTTGATTATCTGTGATGAACTTGTCCTTGAGAAGCTCATCATAAAAGGCATTCACTTCCTCTTTTCTAGCCACATTCAAGGCAGAAAAGCAGTTAAAAGCGTTTTTGTCCTCCTTGGTGCCATCTCTAAACACCAGTTTATTGAGATCTGGGGTTTTCATCAGTTTTTGCGCAGAGCCTGGCAGTAGTGAAAGAAGCATCCTTGAGGGCTGCTCTTGAATACTTTGATAAAGGCATTTGTCTGTACAACCTCAAAGTCAACCATCAATGTTGAATGGAAGGGGTGCAATTCATGGGCCTTTTTAGTTGAGCTTGATTGCTCCTGACTGGATTCCTGGCTGGCCTTCTTCTTCTTGCGGCCCCTCTTCTCCTTTGGATCATTTTCAAGTGTGGCCAAGATGGCATCAAGTTTAGCCTTGAGAATGTCCAAGGCCTGGACATAAGTATCCTCTCTTTTGTTGGGCAGGAAGAAAAAGAAAAAGGGAACCATGTGTGAATTGACCAGAGCTGATAAAAAAGCTTGGGGCATGTTGAAAAAGTGCCATCAGCAAACAAGATATCACATTTGAGGAGGCGCTTGAGATCCTCTTGTGTGACATAGCATATTGTCAGGGATCCACTGGGCAGGGAGAAGCCTGCCCACCTTATGGAAAAGAGCTCCCAAGTTAAGGCCCGCCACAACTGACCCAATAGGAACAGTTACCATAGCTAAATGGCCAAGCTGTCCAAGTGGAGAGAACCGTCCCAAGAGATTGCTGAAACAACCCAGGAGATAGTATCCTGTGAGGTACACTAACAGGTAGAAAGAAGCATTGGATCGCACCAAAGGGGGATCCTGTGAGACAGGAGGGACTGAGTATCTCCCATAGTTGAATTTCCTCCCCCAGCGTCCAGTGTTGTACTTGAACCATCCATTTTGCAGGCTAGGTTCCGGGTTGGCATCTGAAGGGGAAGAGTTCAGCCAATCTCTCTCAGGGGGAACTCCTTGCAGAGTCTCCCCAAGGACAGCTAGGAGAAAAGGAAATAGAAGGAGCAGAAGGAACCAAGGTTCCTTCATGACAGAGTGTACAAATTGGTTTGAAGTAATAAGAAGAAGAAGATTGGAAAGTAGCTTTATTGCTAGAACAAGGACAAGGATATACAGTGTGCGGCTTAAATAACTCAAAACCAGAGAAAAAAATGGCTCTCACAAGGAAGAGGAGATAGGGGGATCAGCAGAGGGAATTAATCCTCTCTTTTAGTGAGGGCATAAAGATTTAGAGTAAATTTACCTGTTAACCTTACTAGAAGATATTTGAGGAAGTCCATAATGGCATTGTGGAGGAGAGATAGAAGAGGGGAACAGGAAACCAAGGAACCGCTTTTCTGGGTGCCAAGAGGGAAACAGAGGTTCTTGAGACTTACTGGCTTATATTCCACAGGTAGAGGATTCAAATTGCGCGCGGGAAACAGCCAATCAAAAGTTGGCATTTCTGAGCCTTCTTTTGTGATCAGGTTATGCCTATTGTCACAAATAACTGATTGGAAAATGCCTGAAGATGATGACTGATCAGTTGGGTGTACAGCAAGGTTGCAAGTTTGAAACTCGTTGGAGACACCCTCTGAAGACCCGGAAGCCTCTGGAAAAGCTTCAGGGTAATCTCCCAAATGTCCATCCTGGAGCAAGTTTAATTTTTTGGGTTCAGGAATGAAATTCCTGACACATATGATTTGGTTGGGTGCCCCTTGACCATCATAATGTAGTAGGAAAGGTTTGCCAAGCAGGGTAATCTTCTGGTCATCAGAAAGTACCAGTTCATCAATATTCTTGGCACTAACACCAAGATTGGCATTAACTGAGTGTTGGTCAGTCACATACCTTGGAGCTTGGTTTTATTGCCAACCTCTTCAATTTGGTTTTCATTGAGGTGGAGAAGAGCATGAGTCACCAACTCAGTAGAACTCATATCTTTATTTAGAGGAATAACTTGGCAAAGAAACCAGTAAATGAGATAATAGAGTATCTCCTCTGATCCCAAGCAGTCATGCTCAATAGTGAGCTCCTTAACTCTGGTGAAGCCATAGGTGGTTAGTATGGCAGGACAGCCAGCACTTTCACAGCGGTAGTGGTGCTTTGCCAATTCCTTCTTCTCATTATTGCAGGTGAAAAGACAACCATACTTGACAAATTTAGCACCTCCCTTCTTTGTAATGATAGGGAAAGAGTCAGGAAAAACTTCTGGGACTTTGAACTGCCCATTGTCATTACAGATGTTGGTGACTCTGTGCAAATCCCATGTCAAGGTGGGGTCCTCACTTGAGGTAGTTGAGGTACGCTCCTCATAGCTTGTTTTAGTGTCTTCTTTATTGTCAGAATCTCTGCTACAGTTGAGCAGTTTTTCCTGGATTTCAGAAGGGGAGTGTACAAAGGGGGAGTGGGGAGGAGTAGGGCTCTCTCTGCTGCTCAGGAGATGAAGTGGGATTCTTAGAGGGTGACTTTCTCTTAGTGGATTGCTTGGGGGGTAGCCTTAGTCTTTCTGGCCTTGGTGGGAGTGGACTTGCCCTTGGAGGCCTTGGGGTTGGCTTGCTTGGTTGACTTGGGAGGCATCTAAAGTGGAATTAGTACTAAACATCATGTAATTTAGGGTCTAATTTAAAACCAAAAAAACTAGTTCTTATAATACAAATATATAATATTTTTACATATTATTGTAGAAAAAACTTCAAATTTTTATATATCGAAATTTGAATTTTTTTTAATTTGTAATTTATTTTTTTACTATAAGCAAAATTATGCAAAACTTATGTTTTTTAGCCGCATTTGTGTTTCTAGATGCTGTTTTCTAGATGGTGTGTGCCAAAAACATAAGGATTTTGTATATTTTTTATTTTAATTTAATATATCCTTGGTGGAGCTATCTCAACCAGCCCAAAGTACAAATATTCAATATCTCTTATACTAACTTATAAAACTAAGGCTAAAAAGTACCCAGCTGTTTAGAGGAGGGCTTTTTGTATATACACACCAAGTTTCAGAAAATTCCTTACATTTTTTACTATAGATGAAAATTTATGGTATATTCAGAATTTAAAATTGGAATCAACCAATTTGAGATGGGGTATTCTAGATAGCGTATTATGACGCCATATGTAAAAACAGGTTATTCTACATAGACACACTGTGTGTGTTAAAACTATTGGGTGCTTAGAATCCTGATGAGTTTTGAGATGATGTTTATTGTGATAGCGTAATTAGCCACTTTACTATATAAAACCATTAGTAATTTTTTTTATTTTGGATGTGCCCTTTTAAAGGGCTGCCAAAGATAAGATGTAAATATAGTATACAAAATGTGGTTCTTTTTTAATAGCTATATTATAAAGAGATAATACTATCAGAATGACACTTATTTAGATTTAATTAAAGGTAGGCAACATTATATCGAAAATGGCATCTCAAATTACCCCATCTCAAAAAACAGCATATCAAATTTAAGCTATCTCAAATTTATAATAGAAACGGCATCTCAGAATGGCATTTTTAATTATGCCATCTCAAATTTACGGCATCTCAAAAACAGCATTTCAAATAGAAAAAAATAAAATGAAATACTTGAAAAAACATATAAAAAATATAATAATAAAAAAACAGGAGTAAACTAAAAAGACCCTCAGGATTTTATTTCTGCAATAAAAAAGGAGATTAATTCAAGGCAACATTGCAATATAAAGCAACAAAGTCACAAAAGCCAAAAAAGGCTTCTTTGACCTTGTTGTTTGAAAATTAAGCTATATATTATATCTAAACTATGCTAAAAGCTACTATATGTATTTATTAGTAAAAATAAGCAAAAAAAAACGATAGCAAAGTGAGGATTTATTAGCAAAAGCAATTAAACATTCTTTGATAATGCAACAGAGATGGACTGGAGGTGCTCAAGTTTTCTGTCCTTGGCATAGTACTTGAGCACTGCCTTGCTGACGTCTTGGTACTTGACCACAGCCTTGGTTTGCTTGGGGGGTCATCCTTTGTTCTCATCCCAGTCTTGAACTGGCGGGCAGAGATGGACTGCTGGGTCTTCAAGTGGGCCATGATCTTGTTGAACTTGGGCTTCTTGACCCACACCCTGGTAGCAAACTGGCTATGCCACCCTTCAAGAGAAGAGGTGGTCTTGATCAGGCCATCCTTAACCTGTCTGAAGCAGTTCCAGCTAATGTTATCACCTCCCTTTCTGATCCAGTGCGCTCCTTGAAAGACTCCAATCCATTGAGTTTCAAAGTACTCAATAAAGGGACCAAAGGTTTCCTGGTTGGCGGTGATGTAGGGATGGCGCATCAGTGCGTCATAGAAGGCATTTACCTCCTCTTTCCTCACTAGAGCCAGGGCAGCAAAGCAATTGAAGACATCTTTGCCCTCATGGGTACCATCAGCATTGATCAGCTCATTAAGAGCAGGGACCTTTTGGAGGCGGCGGCAGAGGGCTTGACAGAAGTGGAAATAACATCCCTGGGGGGAGCTCTTGAAGACCTTGATGAAAGCATTGGCCTGGGCTTGCTCAAAGTCAACCACAAGGTGAGTGTGGTAGGGCATGCTCTCAACTTCCTTTCTGGGGGCTTCTTCTTCTTCCTGGGAGGGGGTTTTCTTCTTTTGTCCTCTGGTTACCTTGGGCGGCTTCTCAAGAGTTGGAATTATTTCATCCAGTTTACTCTTGAGGATAGTCAGGGCACGGACATAAGTGTCCTGCTTTTTATTAGGGAGGAAATAGAACACCAGGGGAAGAACTAGGTTGCCTACTTGTCTGTGAATGTTCCAGAGCTGACTGAAGAGCTTGGGGAAGGTGAAGAAGGTCCCATCAGCTAGCCAGGTGGTGCACATCAGTAGATTTTGCAAATCCTGACTGGTGGCAAAGCAGATGATGCACTTCTTGGCATCAACACCATCATCATGGAGGAGGAATTGCTCTCCATGCTTTGACAGCTTCTGCTTGTCAGTCAAGATAAGCTCATCAATAGAGGTGGCACTGACTCCCTCTGTGCTCTGAGCGTACCTCTGGTCTGTAAAGTACCATTGCAACTTGCTTGAATTACCAACAGAGGCAAGTTGCAAGTCATTGAGATGGAGTGGGGTTTCATTGACAACCTCAGTTGAGGTTTTATCCCTGGTGGTTGGAAGGACCTGGAGGAGGTACCAGCGTATAAGCTGGTACAAGACATCAAATGGCTCAGCACAGTCATGGTCAACTGTGAGTGCCTTAAACCTAGTGAAGCCATAAGTAGTGAGGCGGGCAGGACAGCCAAGGCTCTCACACTTGAAGTGATGCTGACAGAGAGGCTTCTTCTCATCATTGCAGCTGAAGATGTACCCCTTATAGACAAATCTGGCACCACCTTTCTTGGTCATGATGGGGTAGGCCTC
Source organism: Pemphredon lugubris (assembly GCA_933228935.1). Taxonomy (NCBI): domain Eukaryota; kingdom Metazoa; phylum Arthropoda; class Insecta; order Hymenoptera; family Crabronidae; genus Pemphredon; species Pemphredon lugubris. The sequence goes on from CAKOGF010000370.1 coordinate 6,553, forward strand.
AGGGTAGGTGGTGGGGACAACAAAGGCGCCATGCCTGTTGCAGATGTTGCCAATAGTGTGTATATCCCACACTTCAATATCAGCATCTTGGGGAGCGCCAGACTCAGGCTGCTGGTCTTCTTGTTTATGCTCTGATGCAGGAGTGGAATTGTGACTGAAGCAGAACTCCTCTTGAGGGTTGGAGGGAGAGTACACAAAAGGAGAGTGGGGAGGGGTGGGGCTGGTTTCTTCTGGCTCAGGTGAGAGGGTGGGGGTCTTGGCAGGTCTTTTAGCCTTAGCAGGCTGCTTTTTTGGGGATGCCTTGGTCTTTTTTCTTTGGGGGGGTTGGTCTTGTCCTTGGAGGTTTGGACGCAGCTTTGGAAGTGGACTTGGGAGGCATCTAAGTGTGAATTAGTATCAAAAAAGTCATATTTATGGGTCCAATTTTCAAAGAAAAAATATATAGTTGTCAGTATAAAATATATACTTTTTATTATATAATATTTTAGAAAAAAATGGGAAGTATTATGTCTTAAAATTTGAATGGTTTTTACTATGTAAAATGAAACCTTTTTCAATGGGCAAAAGTATAAGAAAACTATGAGTTTTAGTGAAAACTGGCATTTGAGATGGCGTTTTTGAAATGCCGTAGTTGCAATGGCGTAAGCCAAAAACATAGGGATTTTGTATATATTTTATTTTAAATTAAAAATTGAACTGGTGCTATAGTAAACGTACTAAAGTTTAAATCTAATATTTCTTAAAAAATAGCTTATACAACTGGGGTTAAAAAGTACCCAGTTGTTTAGAGAAGATATGAAAGTATATATAATTCAAGTTTGTTATGATTTCTTATAATATTTAGATAAGTGACTTTGTTTGTGAAAGAATGCTTTTATAGTGTTGAGCCCAAGAATTGAGATAGGGAATTCAAAATGACGTACTATTGTTACATATATAATTTAAGCTTATTTCATTCTGTGAATTGAGCGAGTGAAAGTGATTGGGCCGTACAAAACCCAGTGGAAATCGAGATTGTGTAAATCAAGATGGCACAATTCATGACTTCAATATAAAACTCACTAGTAATTTATTTTATTACTGAGCCTAAAGTAAATATGTATATTACAGATAAGCAACATTTTACATATAGCAAATATGGTTTAAATGAATAGATATATGGTTCTATTATTAGAAATAATATATCGGAACTGATTTAGGCTCATATTTTTATTATTCTTATTGGTTAATACTATGGCGCACTGGTTGTTATTATGTAATATGCTCTATTTTATTGCTCATATGGGATTATTTTATTGGTAAGCTACACCATCTTAAAAATGGCATCTCAAATTACGCCATCTCAAAAATAATTTGAGATGGCATTTTTTGTGTTTAGTATTTCAAAAGCCAAAAAAATAAAATAAACTATAAAATAGTTAATTTTCGAGTATAAATTTATATTACGCCATCTCAAAAATACGGCATCTTGATTTTGTCATTACAATTAGAATTAATAAAAGCTATTCAACTAACTTTATTTACATAGCAAATCACATAGTGTAGAGCCTGTTTACGCTATCTCAAAATTATGTCATCTTGAATCACGCCATCTATTATCAAATAAAATAAGCCCACATGAGCACTAAAATAAAGAATATTACATAGTAACAACCAGTGCGCCATAGCATTAACCAATGAAAATAATAAAAATATGAGCCTAAATCAGTGCCAATATATTATTTCTAACACTAGGACCATATATCCATTCATTTAAACCATATTTGCTATATGTAAAATATTGCTTATCTGTAATATACATATTTAATTTAGGCTCGGAAATAAATTAAATTACTAGTGAGTTTTATATTGAAGTCATGAATTGCGCCATCTTGATTTACACAATCTCAATTTCCACTGGGTTTTGTACGGCCCAATCACTTTCACTCGCTCAATTCACAGAATGAAATAAGCTTAAATTATATATGTAACAATAGTTTGTCATTTTGAATTCCCTATCTCAATTCTTGGGCTCAACACTATAAAAGCATTCTTTCACAAACAAAGTCACTTATCTAAATATTATAAGAAATCATAACAAACTTGAATTATATATACTTTCAGATCTTCTCTAAACAACTGGGTACTTTTTAACCCCAGTTGTATAAGCTATTTTTTAAGAAATATTAGATTTAAACTTTAGTACGTTTACTATAGCACCAGTTCAATTTTTTAATTTAAAATAAAATATATACAAAATCCCTATGTTTTTGGCTTACGCCATTGCAACTACGGCATTTCAAAAACGCCATCTCAAATGCCAGTTTTCACTAAAACTCATAGTTTTCTTATACTTTTGCCCATTGAAAAAGGTTTCATCTTACATAGTAAAAACCATTCAAATTTTAAGACATAATACTTCCCATCTTTTTCTAAAATATTATGTAATAAAAAGTATATATTTTATACTGACAACTATATATTTTTTCTTTGAAAATTGGACCCATAAATATGACTTTTTTGATACTAATTCACACTTAGATGCCTCCCAAGTCCACTTCCAAAGCTGCGTCCAAGGTCTCCAAGGACAAGACCAACCCCCCAAAGAAAAAAAGACCGAGGCATCCCCAAAAAAGCAGCCTGCTAAGGCTAAAAGACCTGCCAAGACCCCCACCCTCTCACCTGAGCCAGAAGAAACCAGCCCCACCCCTCCCCACTCTCCTTTTGTGTACTCTCCCTCCAACCCTCAAGAGGAGTTCTGCTTCAGTCACAATTCCACTCCTGCATCAGAGCATGAACAAGAAGACCAGCAGCCTGAGTCTGGCGCTCCCCAAGATGCTGATATTGAAGTGTGGGATATACACACTATTGGCAACATCTGCAACAGGCATGGTGCCTTTGTTGTCCCCACCACCTACCCAGAGGCCTTCCTCATCATGACCAAGAAAGGTGGTGCCAGATTTGTCTATAAGGGGTACATTTTTAGCTGCAATGATGAGAAGAAGCCTCTCTGTCAGCATCACTTCAAGTGTGAAAGCCTTGGCTGTCCTGCCCGCCCCACTACTTATGGCTTCACTCAGTTTAAGGCACTCACAGTTGACCATGGCTGTGCTGAGCCATTTGATGTCTTGTACCAGCTTATACGCTAGTACCTCTGCCAAGTCCTCCCAACCACCAGGGATAAAACCTCAACTGAGGTGTTCAATGAAGCCCTCCTCCATCTCAATGAATCTCAACTTGCCTCTGTTGGTGATGCAAGCAAGTTGCAACAGTACTTCACAGACCAGAGGTACGCTCAGAGCACAGAGGGAGTCAGTGCCACCTCTATTGATGAGCTTATCTTGACTGATGAGCAGAAGCTGTCAAAGCATGGAGAGCGGTTCCTCCTCCATGATGATGATGTTGATGCCCAGGAGCGCATCATCTGCTTTGCCACCAGTCAGGATCTGCAAAATCTACTGAAGTGCACCACCTGGCTAGCTGACGGGACCTTCTCCACCTGCCCCAAGCTCTTCAGTCAGATCTGGAACATCCATGGAAGGTAGGCAACCTAGTCCTTCCCCTGGTGTTTTATTTCCTCCCCAACAAGAAGCAGGACACTTATTTTCGTGCCCTGACCATCCTCAAGAGTAAACTGGATGAAATAATTCCAACTCTTGAGAAGCCGCCCAAGGTAACCAGAGGACAAAAGAAGAAAACCCCCTCCCAGGAAGAAGAAGAAGCCCCCAGAAAGGAAGTTGAGAGCATGCCCTACCACCCTCACCTTGTGGTTGACTTTGAGCAAGCCCAGGCCAATGCCTTCGTCAAGGTCTTCAAGAGCTCCCCCCAGGGATGTTATTTCCACTTCTGTCAAGCCCTCTGCCGCCACCTCCAAAAGGTCCCTGCTCTTAATGAGCTGATCAATGCTGATGGTACCCATGAGGGCAAAGATGTCTTCAATTGCTTTGCTGCCCTGGCTCTAGTGAGGAAAGAGGAGGTAAATGCCTTCTATGACGCACTGATGCGCCATCCCTACATCACCGCCAACCAGGAAACCTTTGGTCCCTTTATTGAGTACTTTGAAACTCAATGGATTGGAGTCTTTCAAGGGGTGCGCTGGATCAGAAAGGGAGGTGATAACATTAGCTGGAACTGCTTCAGACAGGTTAAGGATGGCCTGATCAAGACCACCTCTTCTCTTGAAGGGTGGCATAGCCAGTTTGCTACCAGGGTGTGGGTCAAGAAGCTCAAGTTCAACAAGATCATGGCCCACTTGAAGACCCAGCAGTCCATCTCTGCCCGCCAGTTCAAGACTGGGATGAGAACAAAGGATGACCCCCCAAGCAAACCAAGGCTGTGGTCAAGTACCAAGACGTCAGCAAGGCAGTGCTCAAGTACTATGCCAAGGACAGAAAACTTGAGCACCTCCAGTCCATCTCTGTTGCTTTATCCAAGAATGTCTAATTGCTTTTGCCAATAAATCCTCACTTTGCTATTGTTTTTCTTATTATTACTAATACATAAATATAGTAGCTTTTAGCATAGTTTAGATATAATATATAGCTTAATTTGCAAACAACAAGGTCAAAGAAGCCTTTTTGGCTTTTTTGACTTTGGTGCTTTATATCACAATGTTGCCTTGAATCAACCTTCTTTTTTTTAATTT